>CAWLEM010000025.1:0-51902 GCA_963859965.1 Ceramica pisi | reverse complement strand
ACCTAACCTAACCTAACCTAACCTAACCTAACCTAACCTAACCTAACCTAACCTAACCTAACCTAACCTAACCTAACCTAACCTAACCTAACCTAACCTAACCTAACCTAACCTAACCTAACCTAACCTAACCTAACCTAACCTAACCTAACCTAACCTAACCTAACCTAACCTAACCTAACCTAACCTAACCTAACCTAACCTAACCTAACCTAACCTAACCTAACCTAACCTAACCTAACCTAACCTAACCTAACCTAACCTAACCTAACCTAACCTAACCTAACCTAACCTAACCTAACCTAACCTAACCTAACCTAACCTAACCTAACCTAACCTAACCTAACCTAACCTAACCTAACCTAACCTAACCTAACCTAACCTAACCTAACCTAACCTAACCTAACCTAACCTAACCTAACCTAACCTAACCTAACCTAACCTAACCTAACCTAACCTAACCTAACCTAACCTAACCTAACCTAACCTAACCTAACCTAACCTAACCTAACCTAACCTAACCTAACCTAACCTAACCTAACCTAACCTAACCTAACCTAACCTAACCTAACCTAACCTAACCTAACCTAACCTAACCTAACCTAACCTAACCTAACCTAACCTAACCTAACCTAACCTAACCTAACCTAACCTAACCTAACCTAACCTAACCTAACCTAACCTAACCTAACCTAACCTAACCTAACCTAACCTAACCTAACCTAACCTAACCTAACCTAACCTAACCTAGACCTAACCTAACCTAACCTAACCTAACCTAACCTAACCTAACCTAACCTAACCTAACCTAACCTAACCTAACCTAACCTAACCTAACCTAACCTAACCTAACCTAACCTAACCTAACCTAACCTAACCTAACCTAACCTAACCTAACCTAACCTAACCTAACCTAACCTAACCTAACCTAACCTAACCTAACCTAACCTAACCTAACCTAACCTAACCTAACCTAACCTAACCTAACCTAACCTAACCTAACCTAACCTAACCTAACCTAACCTAACCTAACCTAACCTAACCTAACCTAACCTAACCTAACCTAACCTAACCTAACCTAACCTAACCTAACCTAACCTAACCTAACCTAACCTAACCTAACCTAACCTAACCTAACCTAACCTAACCTAACCTAACCTAACCTAACCTAACCTAACCTAACCTAACCTAACCTAACCTAACCTAACCTAACCTAACCTAACCTAACCTAACCTAACCTAACCTAACCTAACCTAACCTAACCTAACCTAACCTAACCTAACCTAACCTAACCTAACCTAACCTAACCTAACCTAACCTAACCTAACCTAACCTAACCTAACCTAACCTAACCTAACCTAACCTAACCTAACCTAACCTAACCTAACCTAACCTAACCTAACCTAACCTAACCTAACCTAACCTAACCTAACCTAACCTAACCTAACCTAACCTAACCTAACCTAACCTAACCTAACCTAACCTAACCTAACCTAACCTAACCTAACCTAACCTAACCTAACCTAACCTAACCTAACCTAACCTAACCTAACCTAACCTAACCTAACCTAACCTAACCTAACCTAACCTAACCTAACCTAACCTAACCTAACCTAACCTAACCTAACCTAACCTAACCTAACCTAACCTAACCTAACCTAACCTAACCTAACCTAACCTAACCTAACCTAACCTAACCTAACCTAACCTAACCTAACCTAACCTAACCTAACCTAACCTAACCTAACCTAACCTAACCTAACCTAACCTAACCTAACCTAACCTAACCTAACCTAACCTAACCTAACCTAACCTAACCTAACCTAACCTAACCTAACCTAACCTAACCTAACCTAACCTAACCTAACCTAACCTAACCTAACCTAACCTAACCTAACCTAACCTAACCTAACCTAACCTAACCTAACCTAACCTAACCTAACCTAACCTAACCTAACCTAACCTAACCTAACCTAACCTAACCTAACCTAACCTAACCTAACCTAACCTAACCTAACCTAACCTAACCTAACCTAACCTAACCTAACCTAACCTAACCTAACCTAACCTAACCTAACCTAACCTAACCTAACCTAACCTAACCTAACCTAACCTAACCTAACCTAACCTAACCTAACCTAACCTAACCTAACCTAACCTAACCTAACCTAACCTAACCTAACCTAACCTAACCTAACCTAACCTAACCTAACCTAACCTAACCTAACCTAACCTAACCTAACCTAACCTAACCTAACCTAACCTAACCTAACCTAACCTAACCTAACCTAACCTAACCTAACCTAACCTAACCTAACCTAACCTAACCTAACCTAACCTAACCTAACCTAACCTAACCTAACCTAACCTAACCTAACCTAACCTAACCTAACCTAACCTAACCTAACCTAACCTAACCTAACCTAACCTAACCTAACCTAACCTAACCTAACCTAACCTAACCTAACCTAACCTAACCTAACCTAACCTAACCTAACCTAACCTAACCTAACCTAACCTAACCTAACCTAACCTAACCTAACCTAACCTAACCTAACCTAACCTAACCTAACCTAACCTAACCTAACCTAACCTAACCTAACCTAACCTAACCTAACCTAACCTAACCTAACCTAACCTAACCTAACCTAACCTAACCTAACCTAACCTAACCTAACCTAACCTAACCTAACCTAACCTAACCTAACCTAACCTAACCTAACCTAACCTAACCTAACCTAACCTAACCTAACCTAACCTAACCTAACCTAACCTAACCTAACCTAACCTAACCTAACCTAACCTAACCTAACCTAACCTAACCTAACCTAACCTAACCTAACCTAACCTAACCTAACCTAACCTAACCTAACCTAACCTAACCTAACCTAACCTAACCTAACCTAACCTAACCTAACCTAACCTAACCTAACCTAACCTAACCTAACCTAACCTAACCTAACCTAACCTAACCTAACCTAACCTAACCTAACCTAACCTAACCTAACCTAACCTAACCTAACCTAACCTAACCTAACCTAACCTAACCTAACCTAACCTAACCTAACCTAACCTAACCTAACCTAACCTAACCTAACCTAACCTAACCTAACCTAACCTAACCTAACCTAACCTAACCTAACCTAACCTAACCTAACCTAACCTAACCTAACCTAACCTAACCTAACCTAACCTAACCTAACCTAACCTAACCTAACCTAACCTAACCTAACCTAACCTAACCTAACCTAACCTAACCTAACCTAACCTAACCTAACCTAACCTAACCTAACCTAACCTAACCTAACCTAACCTAACCTAACCTAACCTAACCTAACCTAACCTAACCTAACCTAACCTAACCTAACCTAACCTAACCTAACCTAACCTAACCTAACCTAACCTAACCTAACCTAACCTAACCTAACCTAACCTAACCTAACCTAACCTAACCTAACCTAACCTAACCTAACCTAACCTAACCTAACCTAACCTAACCTAACCTAACCTAACCTAACCTAACCTAACCTAACCTAACCTAACCTAACCTAACCTAACCTAACCTAACCTAACCTAACCTAACCTAACCTAACCTAACCTAACCTAACCTAACCTAACCTAACCTAACCTAACCTAACCTAACCTAACCTAACCTAACCTAACCTAACCTAACCTAACCTAACCTAACCTAACCTAACCTAACCTAACCTAACCTAACCTAACCTAACCTAACCTAACCTAACCTAACCTAACCTAACCTAACCTAACCTAACCTAACCTAACCTAACCTAACCTAACCTAACCTAACCTAACCTAACCTAACCTAACCTAACCTAACCTAACCTAACCTAACCTAACCTAACCTAACCTAACCTAACCTAACCTAACCTAACCTAACCTAACCTAACCTAACCTAACCTAACCTAACCTAACCTAACCTAACCTAACCTAACCTAACCTAACCTAACCTAACCTAACCTAACCTAACCTAACCTAACCTAACCTAACCTAACCTAACCTAACCTAACCTAACCTAACCTAACCTAACCTAACCTAACCTAACCTAACCTAACCTAACCTAACCTAACCTAACCTAACCTAACCTAACCTAACCTAACCTAACCTAACCTAACCTAACCTAACCTAACCTAACCTAACCTAACCTAACCTAACCTAACCTAACCTAACCTAACCTAACCTAACCTAACCTAACCTAACCTAACCTAACCTAACCTAACCTAACCTAACCTAACCTAACCTAACCTAACCTAACCTAACCTAACCTAACCTAACCTAACCTAACCTAACCTAACCTAACCTAACCTAACCTAACCTAACCTAACCTAACCTAACCTAACCTAACCTAACCTAACCTAACCTAACCTAACCTAACCTAACCTAACCTAACCTAACCTAACCTAACCTAACCTAACCTAACCTAACCTAACCTAACCTAACCTAACCTAACCTAACCTAACCTAACCTAACCTAACCTAACCTAACCTAACCTAACCTAACCTAACCTAACCTAACCTAACCTAACCTAACCTAACCTAACCTAACCTAACCTAACCTAACCTAACCTAACCTAACCTAACCTAACCTAACCTAACCTAACCTAACCTAACCTAACCTAACCTAACCTAACCTAACCTAACCTAACCTAACCTAACCTAACCTAACCTAACCTAACCTAACCTAACCTAACCTAACCTAACCTAACCTAACCTAACCTAACCTAACCTAACCTAACCTAACCTAACCTAACCTAACCTAACCTAACCTAACCTAACCTAACCTAACCTAACCTAACCTAACCTAACCTAACCTAACCTAACCTAACCTAACCTAACCTAACCTAACCTAACCTAACCTAACCTAACCTAACCTAACCTAACCTAACCTAACCTAACCTAACCTAACCTAACCTAACCTAACCTAACCTAACCTAACCTAACCTAACCTAACCTAACCTAACCTAACCTAACCTAACCTAACCTAACCTAACCTAACCTAACCTAACCTAACCTAACCTAACCTAACCTAACCTAACCTAACCTAACCTAACCTAACCTAACCTAACCTAACCTAACCTAACCTAACCTAACCTAACCTAACCTAACCTAACCTAACCTAACCTAACCTAACCTAACCTAACCTAACCTAACCTAACCTAACCTAACCTAACCTAACCTAACCTAACCTAACCTAACCTAACCTAACCTAACCTAACCTAACCTAACCTAACCTAACCTAACCTAACCTAACCTAACCTAACCTAACCTAACCTAACCTAACCTAACCTAACCTAACCTAACCTAACCTAACCTAACCTAACCTAACCTAACCTAACCTAACCTAACCTAACCTAACCTAACCTAACCTAACCTAACCTAACCTAACCTAACCTAACCTAACCTAACCTAACCTAACCTAACCTAACCTAACCTAACCTAACCTAACCTAACCTAACCTAACCTAACCTAACCTAACCTAACCTAACCTAACCTAACCTAACCTAACCTAACCTAACCTAACCTAACCTAACCTAACCTAACCTAACCTAACCTAACCTAACCTAACCTAACCTAACCTAACCTAACCTAACCTAACCTAACCTAACCTAACCTAACCTAACCTAACCTAACCTAACCTAACCTAACCTAACCTAACCTAACCTAACCTAACCTAACCTAACCTAACCTAACCTAACCTAACCTAACCTAACCTAACCTAACCTAACCTAACCTAACCTAACCTAACCTAACCTAACCTAACCTAACCTAACCTAACCTAACCTAACCTAACCTAACCTAACCTAACCTAACCTAACCTAACCTAACCTAACCTAACCTAACCTAACCTAACCTAACCTAACCTAACCTAACCTAACCTAACCTAACCTAACCTAACCTAACCTAACCTAACCTAACCTAACCTAACCTAACCTAACCTAACCTAACCTAACCTAACCTAACCTAACCTAACCTAACCTAACCTAACCTAACCTAACCTAACCTAACCTAACCTAACCTAACCTAACCTAACCTAACCTAACCTAACCTAACCTAACCTAACCTAACCTAACCTAACCTAACCTAACCTAACCTAACCTAACCTAACCTAACCTAACCTAACCTAACCTAACCTAACCTAACCTAACCTAACCTAACCTAACCTAACCTAACCTAACCTAACCTAACCTAACCTAACCTAACCTAACCTAACCTAACCTAACCTAACCTAACCTAACCTAACCTAACCTAACCTAACCTAACCTAACCTAACCTAACCTAACCTAACCTAACCTAACCTAACCTAACCTAACCTAACCTAACCTAACCTAACCTAACCTAACCTAACCTAACCTAACCTAACCTAACCTAACCTAACCTAACCTAACCTAACCTAACCTAACCTAACCTAACCTAACCTAACCTAACCTAACCTAACCTAACCTAACCTAACCTAACCTAACCTAACCTAACCTAACCTAACCTAACCTAACCTAACCTAACCTAACCTAACCTAACCTAACCTAACCTAACCTAACCTAACCTAACCTAACCTAACCTAACCTAACCTAACCTAACCTAACCTAACCTAACCTAACCTAACCTAACCTAACCTAACCTAACCTAACCTAACCTAACCTAACCTAACCTAACCTAACCTAACCTAACCTAACCTAACCTAACCTAACCTAACCTAACCTAACCTAACCTAACCTAACCTAACCTAACCTAACCTAACCTAACCTAACCTAACCTAACCTAACCTAACCTAACCTAACCTAACCTAACCTAACCTAACCTAACCTAACCTAACCTAACCTAACCTAACCTAACCTAACCTAACCTAACCTAACCTAACCTAACCTAACCTAACCTAACCTAACCTAACCTAACCTAACCTAACCTAACCTAACCTAACCTAACCTAACCTAACCTAACCTAACCTAACCTAACCTAACCTAACCTAACCTAACCTAACCTAACCTAACCTAACCTAACCTAACCTAACCTAACCTAACCTAACCTAACCTAACCTAACCTAACCTAACCTAACCTAACCTAACCTAACCTAACCTAACCTAACCTAACCTAACCTAACCTAACCTAACCTAACCTAACCTAACCTAACCTAACCTAACCTAACCTAACCTAACCTAACCTAACCTAACCTAACCTAACCTAACCTAACCTAACCTAACCTAACCTAACCTAACCTAACCTAACCTAACCTAACCTAACCTAACCTAACCTAACCTAACCTAACCTAACCTAACCTAACCTAACCTAACCTAACCTAACCTAACCTAACCTAACCTAACCTAACCTAACCTAACCTAACCTAACCTAACCTAACCTAACCTAACCTAACCTAACCTAACCTAACCTAACCTAACCTAACCTAACCTAACCTAACCTAACCTAACCTAACCTAACCTAACCTAACCTAACCTAACCTAACCTAACCTAACCTAACCTAACCTAACCTAACCTAACCTAACCTAACCTAACCTAACCTAACCTAACCTAACCTAACCTAACCTAACCTAACCTAACCTAACCTAACCTAACCTAACCTAACCTAACCTAACCTAACCTAACCTAACCTAACCTAACCTAACCTAACCTAACCTAACCTAACCTAACCTAACCTAACCTAACCTAACCTAACCTAACCTAACCTAACCTAACCTAACCTAACCTAACCTAACCTAACCTAACCTAACCTAACCTAACCTAACCTAACCTAACCTAACCTAACCTAACCTAACCTAACCTAACCTAACCTAACCTAACCTAACCTAACCTAACCTAACCTAACCTAACCTAACCTAACCTAACCTAACCTAACCTAACCTAACCTAACCTAACCTAACCTAACCTAACCTAACCTAACCTAACCTAACCTAACCTAACCTAACCTAACCTAACCTAACCTAACCTAACCTAACCTAACCTAACCTAACCTAACCTAACCTAACCTAACCTAACCTAACCTAACCTAACCTAACCTAACCTAACCTAACCTAACCTAACCTAACCTAACCTAACCTAACCTAACCTAACCTAACCTAACCTAACCTAACCTAACCTAACCTAACCTAACCTAACCTAACCTAACCTAACCTAACCTAACCTAACCTAACCTAACCTAACCTAACCTAACCTAACCTAACCTAACCTAACCTAACCTAACCTAACCTAACCTAACCTAACCTAACCTAACCTAACCTAACCTAACCTAACCTAACCTAACCTAACCTAACCTAACCTAACCTAACCTAACCTAACCTAACCTAACCTAACCTAACCTAACCTAACCTAACCTAACCTAACCTAACCTAACCTAACCTAACCTAACCTAACCTAACCTAACCTAACCTAACCTAACCTAACCTAACCTAACCTAACCTAACCTAACCTAACCTAACCTAACCTAACCTAACCTAACCTAACCTAACCTAACCTAACCTAACCTAACCTAACCTAACCTAACCTAACCTAACCTAACCTAACCTAACCTAACCTAACCTAACCTAACCTAACCTAACCTAACCTAACCTAACCTAACCTAACCTAACCTAACCTAACCTAACCTAACCTAACCTAACCTAACCTAACCTAACCTAACCTAACCTAACCTAACCTAACCTAACCTAACCTAACCTAACCTAACCTAACCTAACCTAACCTAACCTAACCTAACCTAACCTAACCTAACCTAACCTAACCTAACCTAACCTAACCTAACCTAACCTAACCTAACCTAACCTAACCTAACCTAACCTAACCTAACCTAACCTAACCTAACCTAACCTAACCTAACCTAACCTAACCTAACCTAACCTAACCTAACCTAACCTAACCTAACCTAACCTAACCTAACCTAACCTAACCTAACCTAACCTAACCTAACCTAACCTAACCTAACCTAACCTAACCTAACCTAACCTAACCTAACCTAACCTAACCTAACCTAACCTAACCTAACCTAACCTAACCTAACCTAACCTAACCTAACCTAACCTAACCTAACCTAACCTAACCTAACCTAACCTAACCTAACCTAACCTAACCTAACCTAACCTAACCTAACCTAACCTAACCTAACCTAACCTAACCTAACCTAACCTAACCTAACCTAACCTAACCTAACCTAACCTAACCTAACCTAACCTAACCTAACCTAACCTAACCTAACCTAACCTAACCTAACCTAACCTAACCTAACCTAACCTAACCTAACCTAACCTAACCTAACCTAACCTAACCTAACCTTTTTTTTTTTTTTTTTTTTTTTTTTTTTTTTGTTTCGGCTGGGAAAAAAATGCATTACGCATACCCTCTCACTCGGGGGAGTGGGAGGGGTATGTGGGACTCCCCGGGCAAGCCCGGTATACCCACTAAAACAACCCAGCAACGAAATTCCCGCAACGTCTTAGTGGGGGTGGACTGGGAGATCGGCGTAGCCTTTACGTCCAGTCCACCTCCGACGACCGCCCGCCTTAGCGGGCCCTTCACGCCCCCCCCGTTGGGGGAGGGCCGGGAACCTCCGACGATGATGGTGGTGATGCGTGCAATGCGGGCGGAGGCGCCCCCGCGCCTGTCGCCCGCCCATCACCACCGCGAGGAGGGAGAAGAGGACGTCTTCTCCGACCTCGCCTTCGTCTGCGGAGCGGCGCAGCGAGAGGGTCGTCCTCCCGCGCGCGCTCCGCCGCCTCCTTTTGCGAGATGACATCCTCGCAAAAGGAGGCGACCGCGGCCCAGGACTCCTCACTCCCCAGCATGCATCTGACCACGCTGGGAAGGGAGAGGTCCTGTCCGATCTCTGCAGTGAGACTGCGACGCGGCTCGGACCAAGCTGGGCACACCTCCAGTGTGTGCTGCGCCGTGTCCTCCGCCGCGCCGCAGTCGTGACACGCCGGTGTCTCCTCCCTCCCGACCCGGTGCAGGTGTGTGCCGAAACAGCCGTGGCCAGACAACACCTGCACCAGACGGAAGGAGAGGAAGCCGTGCGGCCGCTCGAGCCAATCCCGCAGGACTGGACCGAGCGCGTCGAGCGTTCGACGGCCAAAGGTGGCAGAGGCGAGGTCCTCTGTCCAATGGACGATGATGGCGTCCCTCGCCTCCCTCCGCACGGCTTCCCGCTCCTCTGCGACAGGGCGCTCCCCGAGCGCTTTTCGGCGCGCCGTCCATTCGTACACCCTGGCGAGCACCCAAGCCTCCAACTCCCAAGGAGGGGTGCACGCCAGAGCGCACGCCGCCGAAAAGCCTACCGAACGGTAGGCCCTCGCCACCCGCTGTGCAATGGCCCTTTGTGGCCTGCGGATGGCTGTCGCATTCTCCCTCCTATTGAGGGAGTCCGCCCAGATTGGGGCCCCATACAGGGCCATGCTCCTCAGGATGCCGGCATACAAGCGCCGGCATCGTGCACTAGGCCCCCCCAGGTTCGGGAGGAGCCACGACAGGGAGTCGGCGGCCTTTAGCAGGCGCGTCGACAGCCCGCTGAAGTGCGGGCCGAAGCGCCACCTGCTGTCCAGTATCAGGCCCAGATATTTCATCTGGGCCTTGACCTCCACCCGGATGCCCTCCACGACAATGTGGGCATCCGGAGGGCAGCGCTGCCGAGGCCCGTGGAAGAACACGGCCTCGGTCTTGTTCAGCGCCACCCTCAACCCTAGGCGGCGGATCCTTCCTGCGACCAAGGATCCGCCAGCCGAGGAACCTAACCTAACCTAACCTAACCTAACCTAACCTAACCTAACCTAACCTAACCTAACCTAACCTAACCTAACCTAACCTAACCGCGATATCTTCGAGCTCTGTATTGCGTTTTTGAAGCGGTTTTCGCGCGTGAACATTATTTTTAGGCGTCCGCTTGCCAACTGACAAAAAAAAAAAAAAAAAATTTTTGACTTCCCTTAAGGGGTTCCTGTACTTTTGACTTTACACCTTCAGAATTCAATAACTTCCAAATTTGTCATTAGATTCCCGTTCTTTTCAGGAATCAGGTTCTCGCCATACTTACCTAGGTTTCCCGGCGCTGCGCGCGAATCGAAATCCATCCAGGTCGCTGAAAACTTGGTTTTCCTGTAAAAACTCAAAAAAAGTGGTTTTTTGACCACCCTGCAAAATTTTGTTCCCAAAGTAGTGCTGGAAACGTTCCTGTGGGCTAGCTCGCGAAATTACGTGTTTCTGGACACCTCGCACGCACGTCTAGCTTGACGGAAACATCAAAAATTTTCATTTTCTAAAATTTTCCATACAAATCTCATACAAAAGTCTATAACTTTCAATCCCATCATTAGATTCCGATCATTTTTGAGGAATCGAGTTCTCGCCACACTAACCTAGGTTTCCCGGCGCTGCGCGCGAATCGAAACCCCTCCGGGTCGCTGAAAACTTCGATTTTCCATCAAAAAACACATTTTTTGACCACCTTTCAAATTTTTTGTTCCCGAAGTAATTCCGAAAACGTTCCTGTGGGCTTGCTCGCGACGAGACGCGTCTCTGGACACCTCGCACGCCCGTCTAGCTCGCAGAGAAATCCAAAAATTTGCCCACCCACCCTCCCGGTTTTCGCTGACCTCTATATAGGAAGGGAAGACAGGAATTTTGCCAAAAATTTTTTGTTTTGGGATTGACGTCGTATCAAATTGTTTGACTCCTTACGACACGTAACCTTGTTTTGGTGCTCATCCAGCGCCAAAATAACGGCTACAGGACATTTTTAATAAATCTACGATTTATATTAACATAACTTTTAATCCCTCCTCGTCAGGGATCTCTGACATTTAGTGTATACGAAGAATCGTATTGTTTCGTGTATACTATATTAAGTTTTTCTTTTGACTATCCCCCCTTTACAGGGATACGAAGTCTAGAATCGTCTCCTCTGACCGACATATGAACTTGACATTTACTCGCTCTAGTGCCATGTTTCGTACTCCAGCCAAGGCAGGTGCGGGCTCGTCGGGTTCAAAAGGCTCGCCGCGCTCAGCAGAAAAGACCGAACCCTCGCTTCCCTCTGTGAGACGAAGCATTGGGGACTGGGAGGCCGGCAAAGCCAAGATCCAGGTCAAGTCTCCAGCCAACCCTAAGAGTGATGCCTCACCGAGTACAACTCGAGATACTACCGGCCATCAAGAGACGAGTCGCGTCCCGGCAAGCGATGTAACACCAGTAAAGCAGGCCGGGACTTGTTACCCCAGTATCACAGCGGAGGCGAAAGCCTGCCTGCATAAGGCCAAGCTCAGCCTTAATAATTCGAAAATTACCAAATTGGATCAAAAGAATACGGCTGTAGCGGCATTAGACCGAATGTACCAATTGGTGAAACTGGCTGAAGAACCAAAAGGTAGTGGTGTGAGCGGAAAGGAGCGAGTGGATGAACTGGATAGTGTCGCTTGGTTGCGCTCTGCATTAGAAGAGCAAACTCGGATAGTAACGGAGGGCAACCAAATGATCAAGCAGTTGCAGGTGGCAGTGCAGGAACAGAAAGAGGCCCAAGAGACAACTGACAGAGAACGACACAGCGATGGAGAAATCTTTAAGGAGATTCGAGCTCTCAAAGAGACCACCCAAGAAATGGGAAGAATGGTCTCCGAAATCAAAGGGAGAGCTCCTACTTATGCGGAAGCCCTGACCGCACCCCAAAACACCTGGGGTCTAAAGCCGAAGCACTCCGTCATTGTGTCGTCCGACGTCACAATGGACACCAGTGCAGAAGTGGTCGGGAGGGTGAAGCAGGTACTGGACGCGAAGAAGAGTGGCCTGCAGATCGAGAGGGTCCGAAAAGTCAAGGACAAGAGGGTTATCCTGAGCTTCAATAGCAAAGAAGAGATGGCAAGAACAACAGCTGAACTCAAGAAGGATAAAAACCTGAAAGTGGAAGAAGCTAAAAACCGTAACCCACTCGTTATAATCAGGGACCTCTTGTCCTATAATAGCGACGAGGACATCTTGACTGCCATAAAGGCCCAGAACGCCCGTCTGCTGGAGGATCTGACAGCTGAGGAAGCGACTGCCACTGTGAAGTACCGAAGAAGGGCACGGAACTCGCTTGAGAGCCACGTCGTCCTACAGGTGACACCGAAGCTATGGCAGAGACTTACCTCGGCTGGCAGAATTTACATTGATTTGCAGTGCGTCAGAGTGCAAGACCAGACACCGCTCATACAATGCACAAAGTGTTTGGCGTATGGGCACGGCCGAAAGCTGTGTACGGAGCCTGTGGACCTGTGCAACTTTTGCGGTGGGCCTCATCACAAGGCTGAATGTACCGGGCAGGCAACGGGCGAAAGGCCGACGTGTAGGAACTGTCTCAAAGAAAGGCACGAGAGTACAGACCACACGGTCTACAGTAATGAATGCCCGGTGCGTAGGAAATGGGATGCATTAGCTCGAACCGCAATAGCATACTGCTAAGGTTGTCCCGGGGATCGAACAGGTGTACGTCGTGGCGCAGGCTAACCTCCAACGCAAACAACTGGCAACAAACGAGCTTATGCTTGAGGCAGCGAAGCGCAAAATAGCCATCGCACTGGTCCAGGAGCCGTATGTTGGAAGCATTAAGGCAATGAAGTCGTACGGGGGGGCTAGAGTGTTCCAAAATTCGAACAACGGCGAAGGCACTGTAAAGGCTGCGATAGTCGTGTACAACAAAGACATCGACGTCGAGCAGTGCCCAAAATTCACCACCAACAATATCGTGGTGGTGAAGCTACGAACAAGCGCGTGGGACATTCTCGCCGTCTCGTACTACTTTGAGCCGGACCAACCCATTGGGCCATACTTGGACCACTTAACAGCCATGATGAAAGAGCTAGAGCCCAGGAAAGCCATTATTGGAGGGGATGCCAACGCCAAAAGTGCGTGGTGGGGCAGTAACGCCATCGACGATAGAGGTGAAGATCTCTTAGGAATGATCGGAGAGCTGAGTCTCCATGTACTCAATTGTGGAAACAAGCCCACCTTCGACACCATCAGAGGTGGACGTAGGATTACGAGCCACGTTGACGTAACCCTATGCACAGAGGACCTCCTCGACCTGGTGGAGGAATGGACGGTGGCCGAAGACGTAACGAGTTCAGACCATAACGGCATAATCATGAAAATTAAACTTAAAAAAGGTAAAGGCATACAAATTAGAAGAACTACTCGAAAATACAATACAAAAAAAGCTAATTGGGAACTATTTTTTGAAAAAATGGACCAATTAAAAATAGAATACGATATTAATAAAGTACAGGTAGATAAAATTAACAGTAAAGAAAATTTAGACAACTTAATTGAAAAAGTTACAGAAACGATAACAACGGCATGCAACGAAGCAATACCCCAGAAAAAAGAAAATAATACACTCACTTTGCCGTGGTGGTCCAAAGAACTTGAAGCCATGAAGCACGATGTCGCCACCAGGAAGAGAAGAATCCGATGTGCCGCTCCGTCGCGTAGAGAAGGTGTGGTCGCGTCGTACCTGAAAGAGAAAGAAAGGTATGAATTAGAGGTCAAAAAACGCACTACGGAAAGTTGGAAGGGATTCTGTGAGAGACAAAACAGGGAAGGGGTTTGGGAGGGGATATATAGGGTCATAAAGAATACTACAAAACGCCAAGAAGATCTGCCACTGGTGTGGAACGGAAAGGAAGCAGGGCAGGAAGGATCTGCGAGATTACTGGCAGAAACTTTCTACCCGGATGATGCAGAAGAGGAGGATACTCCAGACCATCGTCGGACCAGAGCTCTTGCAGACCGAATAAACGACTGGTGTCATGATGAGATCCATGACCCAGAGTTTACGACGGAGGAGCTCAGATTTGCGACGGGGAGCTTTAACCCTAAGAAGGCACCCGGAGTGGACGGTTTCACAGCCGACATCTGCCAGCGAGTGATATCGCGGGACGCGGAACTGCACCTGGCCATATTCAACAAGTGCTGGCAATTGACGCACTTCCCCACATTGTGGAAAGAAGCCACTGTGGTGGTGCTGAGGAAGCCTGGCAAGGACAACTACACCAGTCCCAAGTCCTACAGGCCAATTGGATTGCTACCGGTGATGGGTAAGATCCTCGAGAAGATGGTGGTTAGGAGGCTTGTTTGGCACCTGGCACCTCGAATAAGTCCCCGCCAGTATGGCTTTATGCCACAGCGCAGCACGGAAGACGCCCTCTATGACTTGATATCCCACGTGAGAGCAAAACTCCAAGAGAAAAAGCTGACAACGATGGTTTCTCTGGACATAGAGGGCGCCTTTGACAGTGCGTGGTGGCCAGCCATAAAGGTCAGACTGGCTGAAGAGAAATGCCCCGCGAATCTCAGGAGGTTGATAGCCAGCTACCTAAGCGACCGTAAGGTCCGGGTAAGGTATGCTGGCCATGAGTTCGCCAAACCTACCAACAAAGGGTGTGTCCAGGGATCGATAGGCGGCCCCATTTTATGGAACTTGGTGCTGAATCCATTACTGGAGAGTCTCACGCAGCGAGGCCATTATTGCCAGGCTTTCGCGGACGATGTGGTAATCGTGTTTTCGGGAGAAACAGCTCAGGAAATCCAGGGACAGGCCAATGCCGCTCTTGAACATGTTCGGGAGTGGGGTGTCATGAATAAGCTTAAGTTCGCGCCACACAAAACTTGCGCCATGGTAGTCACCAGAAAACTTAAACATGACACGCCACACCTGACCATGGGGGGGATCGACATTGGCATGTCCTCGGAAATTAAGATCCTGGGGCTCACAGTGGACGCCAAGTTGACCTTCAACAGCCATACGGCTAACGTCTGCAAAAAGGCACTTGGTGTCTACAAGCAGCTGTCAAGAGCAGCTAAAGTCAGCTGGGGCCTCCACCCGGAAATAGTCCGTATTATATATACTGCCACTGTGGAGCCCATCATCACATACGCGGCTGGCGCTTGGTCATCAGCGTCCAAAAAGTTGGGTGTTCAACGCCAATTAAATGCGGTCCAAAGGGGTTTCGCACAAAAAATGTGCGGGGCGTATCGTACGGCCTCTCTCCACTCAGCGCTAGTTCTGGCTGGAATACTGCCACTCGACCTCCGCATACAAGAGGCAGCTGCGCTGTATGAGGCGAGGAGAGGGGTGCCCCGACCGGAGCTGGCAGACAGAGAGGTCGAGCGTAGAGTGGAGTACTCTAGCACACCTCACCCGGGGAAACATATCACGATGGAGTTCGTGAGCTTGGTAGACCAAGAACAAGTGAACAGCCACAACAACCAGACTGTCCGAATATTCACAGATGGTAGCCGGATCGAGGACAAGGTCGGAGCAGCACTAACCCTATGGGATAGTGCTACCGAGGTAAAGGCCATTAAACTCCGGCTGGCCCCATACTGCACGGTATACCAGGCGGAACTCCTCGCGATATGCAGAGCCACTGAGGAAATATGTCGAAGAAGTGAGGAGAGCTATGGCATATATAGCGACTCCAGATCGGCTCTGGAGACTATCACAAACGCCAATACAACGCACCCCCTGGCTGCAGAAGCCCGCAAGAACTTGAGAGCGATTGATGACCAGAACAAAACTGTGTCTTTGTTCTGGGTCAAGGCACACGCGGGACTTGCGGGGAACGAAAGGGCGGATGAACTCGCAAAGGACGCAGCCCTCAAGATGAAGACCAAGCCAAACTATGACATGTGCCCGATTTCATTCATCAAGCGACAGATTCGAAAGGGGTCGATTGATGAATGGAACCGGAGGTACAAAGAAGGCACCACAGCAGGTGTCACCAAAATGTTCCTCCCCGATATTATACCCTCCTATAAGGTAGTCCGACAGATGGTCCCAACGAAGATTACCACCCAAGTACTTACGGGGCACGGTGGGTTCTCGGAGTACTTGCACCGATTCAGGTGCAAAGATGACCCATCGTGCATCTGTCAACCCGGGACACCTGAAACCGTCTTGCACATATTGACTGAATGCCCCGTCTACGCCCTAAAAAGATACGAGGTGGAAAACAGACTGGAGTGCAAGATGGTTGCAAGCAACTTCCCCGAGCTTATCTCAAATAACAAGACCAGAGAAATGTTCGTCGAATTCTGCAAAGATATTGCCAAATCTGTTATTTTAAGAAATAAATAGAATATAAATACTGCTAGATATATATTAATTAGAATATATTAAACTAGCACACGAAATTAAGGAGTATAAATATTAGTTAAGTTGTAAAACATAAGGCATTAGAATAAAGTACATATAGGAACATAAATTATCATAAGTAAAATAAGTCTTATATTTAAGTAAATAAAGTAAGCTGAAAATAGGATAAGTTGAGTTCAATTTAAGCTAAATTTAAGAAGGAAACACTAACCTGCACCTAAACAAAAACAAAATTTATAAATAATGTCCTGTCGTCTCACAAGGACTCTGATCATGTCAGGGGAGACTTGAGAAAAGGCAGGAGTGGGTTTTAGCCGGTAAGAGTCCGGCACTGTCTCGGTCGTCTCACAGAGTGGGCGGCCGATTCGTCCATGAGGATTTCCCACTCCTGCCTAATAAAAAAAAAAAAAAAAAAAAAAAAAAAAAAAAAAAAAAAACCTAACCTAACCTAACCTTTTTTTTTTTTTTTTTTTTTTTTTTTGTTTCGGCTGGGAAAAAATGCGTTACGCATACCCTCTCACTCGGGGGAGTGGGAGGGGTATGTGGGACTCCCCGGGCAAGCCCGGTATACCCACTAAAACAACCCAGCATGAAATTCCCGCAGCGTCTTAGTGGGGGTGGACTGGGAGATCGGCGTAGCCTTTACGTCCAGTCCACCTCCGACGACCGCCCGCCTTCACAGCGGGCCCTTCACGCCCCCCCCGTTGGGGGAGGGCCGGGAACCTCCGACGATGATGGTGATGCGTGCAATGCAGGCGAAGGCGCCCCCGCGCCTGTCGCCCGCCCATCACCACCGCGAGGAGGGAGAAGAGGGCGTCTTCTCCGACCTCGCCTTCGTCTGCGGAGCGGCGCAGCGAGAGGATCGTCCTCCCGCGCGCGCTCCGCCGCCTCCTTCTGCGAGATGACATCCTCGCAAAAGGAGGCGACCGCGGCCCAGGACTCCTCACTCCCCAGCATGCATCTGACCACGCTGGGAAGGGAGAGGTCCTGTCCGATCTCTGCAGTGAGACTGCGACGCGGCTCGGACCAAGCTGGGCACACCTCCAGTGTGTGCTGCGCCGTATCCTCCGCCGCGCCGCAGTCGTGACACGCCGGTGTCTCCTCCCTCCCGATCCGGTGCAGGTGCGTGCCGAAACAGCCGTGGCCAGACAAGACCTGCACCAGACGGAAGGAGAGGAAGCCGTGTGGCCGCTCGAGCCAATCCCGCAGGACTGGACCGAGCGCGTCCAGGGTACGGCGACCAAAGGTGGCGGAGGCGAGGTCCTCCGTCCAATGGACGACGATAGCGTCCCTCGCCTCCCTCCGCACTGCCTCCCGCTCCTCCGCGACAGGGCGCTCCCCGAGCGCTTTTCGGCGCGCCGTCCATTCGTAGACTCTGGCGAGCACCCACGCCTCCAACTCCCAAGGAGGGGTGCTGGCCAGAGCGCACGCCGCCGAAAAGCCTACCGAGCGGTAGGCCCTCGCCACCCGCTGTGCAATGGCCCTTTGTGGCCTGCGGATGGCTGTCGCGTTCTCCCTCCTGTTGAGGGAGTCCGCCCAGATGGGGGCCCCGTAGAGGGCCATGCTCCTCAGGATGCCGGCATATAAGCGCCGGCATCGTGCACTGGGCCCCCCAAGGTTCGGGAGGAGCCAGGAGAGTGCGCCTGCGGCCTTCAGCAGGCGCGTCGACAGCCCGCTAAAGTGCGGGCCGAAGCGCCACCTGCTGTCCAGTATCAGGCCCAGATATTTCATCTGGGCCTTCACCTCCACCCGGATGCCCTCCACGACAATGTGGGCATCGGGAGGGCAGCGCTGCCGAGGCCCGTGGAAGAACACAGCCTCGGTCTTGTTCAGCGCCACCCTCAACCCTAGGCGGCGGATCCTTCCTGCGACTAAGGATCCGCCAGCCGAGGCCAGACAGGCCGCCTCCCTGAAATTCCTCCCCCGGGCAGTGAGGAGAGTGTCATCCGCGTAGCAGATGACACTCGTGCCACGGAGGAGGGCTCCCCGCAGGAGCCAATCGAACCCGATGTTCCAGAGGGGCGGCCCAAGGACTGACCCCTGTGGAACACCGGACTCCGCGCCGTACCTCCGGAGCCTGGCCGTTTTGTCTACAAGGAGGACATCTCGGTCCTCCAAGTAGTCGGCCAGGAGGTCCCGCAAGTATTGGGGCACTCCATGATAGCGGAGTGCCTCCAATATCGTCGAGTGGGGGACGGAGTTGAAGGCGTTGGCTATGTCGAACGACACTGCCAAAACTCCGTCCCCCGCCTCGACCGCCCCCTTCACCTGCCCCTTCAGTAGGGCCAGTGCGTCGATGGTCGAACGCCCCTGTCGGAAACCGAATTGGGCGTCCGACAGGTCTGGCCCTACCCTCCGCAGATGGCTGTTGAGCCGGCAGGCGATGATCCCCTCGAACATTTTGCCGACCTCATCAAGCAGAACGATGGGTCGGTATGCCGAGGGGGAGTCGACCGGACGTCCCTCCTTACGGAGAAGGCATAGCTGCCCCTCCTTCCATAGTTTCGGGAACCTTCCAGACGCGAGGCATGCGCTGAAAAGGTCCCGAAACCTATCCTCCATTTGAGCGGCAGCTATGGCCACCACTCGTGCGGGAACGCCGTCCGGACCGGGGGCCGTCTTCTTGGCGCGGAGGCCGAGAAGACCCTCGCGGAACTCCTCCGCCGTCACCGGGGGCACATCTGCCTCCGCCGGTGGAACCGCCTCCTGCGGGGGATCCTGCGGGGGATCCATCGTTGGTGGGGTGAAGTCGGTCCTGCGCGGAAACAGGGACCGGACCACCCCATCCAACAGTGCCGGCTCGAGGGTCTCGGTCAATGGGGGACCATGGGGCCGCAGTTGGTTCCGCGCCGCCCTGTATGGTCTCCCAAAGGGATCCCGATCGAGACCCTCTAGCATCTCAGCCCTCGCCGAGTCCTTCGCAGCGCACATAGCCGACTTGAGGGCCGCCTTTGCCTCCCGGTAGGAAGCGTAGAGACGGTCCTCGTCTGCCTGACTACGTGCGCTGCGCCGACGGCTCCGCGTGTAGGCCCTACGGGCCGCCACGCAGGTGGCCCGGAGGCCTGCGAGCTCCTCCGACCACCAATAGACGGCACGACGGGGGGGCGGACGACGGGACCGAGGCATGCTGGAGTTGCATACCTCGGTCAGGGATCCTCTCAGCTGGGCTGCTGCTGCGTCGACGTCCAGGGTCTCCACAGGGGGCGACAGCCAGTCCTGCAGGAAGGCAGCCTCCTTGGCTGCCTCGCGGTCCAGGCGAGTGAGGGCCCACCGAGGGAAGGGAGGCCTGCCAGAGCGGGCCATCTCCCCCCGGGAGCCATGCTGGGTGGAGATGTCGAACCTCACATATCTGTGGTCCGACAAGGTCTCCACCAGCTCCACCCGCCAGTTCACAATGCGTGCGGCTAAGACGGGTGTGGCAAACGAAACGTCGACCACCGACCCACCCTGCTGCCGCACACATGTGTGGACCGCCCCCCTGTTGAGGAGGGACACGCCGCACGACGCCGACCAAAACTCGACGGCGCGACCCCGGACGTTGCAGGAGGCAGCCGGGTTGCCCCAGGCCTCCGACTTGGCGTTTAGGTCGCCCAAAACCACGACGTGGCGTGGCGCCGCCCTCGCTACGACTGCAGTGAGGACCTCCAGGAAGTCCTCAAAGTCTGGAAGAGGGCGGTTAGGGGAGAAGTAGACCCCGACTAGGGCCAGATCCCCCCACGCGGCGGCCACATATCCCGGTCCCCTCTCTAAGAGCGAGAGGGGAGGGGAGTCTGTGGAAGACCGCGACACCAAAGCCACCAAGCCGTCTCGGTCGCCTAGCCAGCTGCCAGGGACCGAGTAAGGCTCGGCGACCACCGCCAAGTCCACCAACCACTCAGCCATGGTCTGCATCAGCAGATCCTGGGCTGCCCGGCAGTGGTTGGTATTCGTTTGAAGGATGCGATGTTCGACTCTATCCATTAGTCGGACATCGCACCCCCCTCCTCTGCAGCTGTGCTGGCAACAGGCCCAGCTGGCGCCTGCGCTTTGCCCCTCTTAGGGGGAGGATTGCACGTCCTCCCCGTCATAACATGGCCTGCCGGGCGGCCACTGGCGGCGCACACTGAGCAGTGCGGCTTGGCGGCCGTGCAGGAGGCGGCTTTGTGGCCGTCCTTGCCGCAGCGGTAACAGGTGTCCGCCCTGTTGACCTTGGACGGACAGAGGGCTCCGGTGTGGCCGATGCCGAAGCACCTGAAGCAGCGCAGAGGCTGCTCTTCAAGTGCCTGGACCACACCGGAGCTGAACCCGACGGAGAGCCTTCCTTTGACCAGGACGGCCTTGGCGGCGGCGACAGGGCACTCGAGCCGAATAGTGCCCATGCCGCCGCGGCCGGTTCTGATGTCCCGGCCTTGCACCGCTGCGACGCTGCAGCCACCAATGGCTGCGACTGCCGCCACCACCTCCTCTTTGGTGACCGAGTCGTCGAGGTCGGTCACCAGTATGGCCGCCGATTTCGTCGGTCGGGCCACCTTGGCCGCATCTGCGATGACCTCTCGCAGCTTGGCTGCGAAGAGGTCAGCGCTGGCGCTGCCCTCCGCCCCCGGGAACTCGAAGATTCGAGCACCGGTTTGGGTCCTTCGGCAAGAGACTTTGCCGATCCCCAGTTGGGTGGGATCGGCATTGGCACGCGCCCGCACTAGTACGGACGCGTACGTCTCCCCGCGCTCAGCAGCCTCCGCCGTGAGCGTCACGACGACGGCTGCAGACTGTGGGGGAACAAGTTTCCCCCTCCTTTTCCCCTTCCTCTTCCTCTTGCCAGTCGCCTGTGACTGGCTGGGAGGCGTGGTGGCGGGGACAGCGGCGGCGGCCGCTGCCACCTTTTGGCCCTTGGCCTTCCGCTTTCCCTTCCCAGTCGTCTGCGACTGGCTGGGAGGCGTGGTGGCGGGGGCGGCAGAGACGGCCTTCGTCCTTTTGCCCTTGCCCTTTCCCTTTCCTCTCCCGACCACCTCGATCCAACCCTCCTGGTTGGACGGAGTGGTGGACGGGAGATTGGCGTCCTCCGGTTGCGAGGACGGCCCCGGCTCGACTCGCCTCTTGTCCGCCGCAAGCGGCGGTCGGAGGCGCTTCTCCGGCAAGAGCCGGTCCTCAATTCCTGCTATGCAGGCTCGGGTGAAGGCCCGCTCCTCCATGACGACCTTGCGGATAACATCCTCAAGGTTGGAGGCGGGGGCTTCCACGGCCGGCGTTGGGCCCACGGCAGGCGACGTACCCTGACTGGGCGGGGCGGTGGCGTCAGCCAACTTCTGATGAAGCTGGCTGACCTCCGATTGCAGGCGATCCACTTTCGCCTGCAGCTGCCTCGTCTCGTCGGTGCTCGTCCGGCTGACAAGCTCCTTAATAATGCCGCGCAAACTCGCGGCCCTGCATTTAAGGGACTTTTGAAAAGTCCCTTTAAGATGAGAGGACTTAGCGGCGACCTCCACAATACCCTCCTCGTCCTCGTGCGCCATCCGCTCGAGCTCCGCGACGGAGTAGTCCGCGTAGAGGACGGTGGATGCGCCGTACCCGGACTTGGCCCGGGCGGCACGCGCTCGCTGCTCTTTGAGAGCAACTCTCTCCTCCAGCTCCTCCTGGAGCTGTGCCCGCCGAGCCAGGTCCAGCTGGCGTTGGGCATCTGCGAGACCCACTGAGTGGGTGTCTGCGGCTGTCACTGGCCTCTTCGCCTTCGACAGCCCCGTCGAGCCTGAGGCCGAGGAACCCTCGGACCCGCTCTTGCGACGCGCGGCGCGCTTTCGCGACCGCGAACAACCCGCGTCTGAGACGAGGGACTCGTCAGAGTCCGACGTCTCGTCAGCCCTCCTAAAAAAGCTAGCCGCAGACGGCGCGCGGCTAGCTTCTGACGCCGAAGCGTCAGACTGGCCCTGAGAAGGGCCGTTGGGTTGGCCCTGAGAAGGGCCGTTGGGTTGGCCCTGAAAAGGGCCTTTCAGGAAACGCCCTTGGGCGTCCCGCTTGGGTTTAGGCATATTGCCTCCTCCGAAATTCGTAGCTACAACCGCCAGATAAAATAAAATTCGCTACGAGAGCACACTGAACTTTGGCCGAACCCCAGTCTGCCACTCCGTTACGGTGACAGAACTGGGTCGTTTCCAGGGGACGCGACGTGGACGCAAACAGTGTGGGGGGTCCCCCAACCTAACCTTTTTTTTTTTTTTTTTTTTTTGTTTCGGCTGGGAAAAAATGCATTACGCATACCCTCTCACTCGGGGGAGTGGGAGGGGTATGTGGGACTCCCCGGGCAAGCCCGGTATACCCACTAAAACAACCCAGCAACGAAATTCCCGCAACGTCATAGTGGGGGTGGACTGGGAGATCGGCGTAGCCTTTACGTCCAGTCCACCTCCGACGACCGCCCGCCTTCACGGCGGGCCCTTCACGCCCCCCCCGTCGGGGGAGGGCCGGGAACCTCCGACGATGGTGGTGATGCGTGCAATGCAGGCGGAGGCGCCCCCGCGCCTGTCACCCGCCCATCACCACCGCGAGGAGGGAGAAGAGGACGTCTTCTCCGACCTCGCCTTCGTCTGCGGAGCGGCGCAGCGAGAGGGTCGTCCTCCCGCGCGCGCTCCGCCGCCTCCTTCTGCGAGATGACATCCTCGCAAAAGGAGGCGACCGCGGCCCAGGACTCCTCACTCCCCAGCATGCATCTGACCACGCTGGGAAGGGAGAGGTCCTGTCCGATCTCCGCAGTGAGACTGCGACGCGGCCCGGACCAAGCTGGGCACACCTCCAGTGTGTGCTGCGCCGTGTCCTCCGCCGCGCCGCAGTCGTGACACGCCGGTGTCTCCTCCCTCCCGATCCGGTGCAGGTGCGTGCCGAAACAGCCGTGGCCTGACAACACCTGCACCAGACGGAAGGAGAGGAAGCCGTGCGGCCGCTCGAGCCAATCCCGCAGGACTGGACCGAGCGCGTCCAACGTTCGACGGCCAAAGGTGGCGGAGGCGAGGTCCTCTGTCCAATGGACGATGATGGCGTCCCTCGCCTCCCTCCGCACGGCTTCCCGCTCTTCAGCGACAGGGCGCTCCCCGAGCGCTTTTCGGCGCGCCGTCCATTCGTACACCCTGGCGAGCACCCACGCCTCCAACTCCCAAGGAGGGGTGCCCGCCAGAGCGCACGCCGCCGAAAAGCCTACCGACCGGTAGGCCCTCGCCACCCGCTGTGCAATGGCCCTTTGTGGCCTGCGGATGGCGGTCGCATTCTCCCTCCTATTGAGGGAGTCCGCCCATATTGGGGCCCCGTAAAGGGCCATACTCCGTAAGATGCCGGCATACAAGCGCCGGCATCGCGCGCCGGGTCCCCCCAGGTTAGGGAGGAGCCAAGACAGGGCGCCGGCGGCCTTCAGCAGGCGCGTCGACAGCCCGCTGAAATGCGGGCCGAAGCGCCACCTGCTGTCCAGTACCAGGCCCAGATACTTCATCTGGGCCTGGACCCCCACCCTGATGCCCTCCACATTGATGTGGGCATCTGGAGGGCAGCGCTGCCGAGGCCCGCGAAAGAACACGGCCTCGGTCTTGTTCAGCGCCACCCTCAACCCCAGGCGGCGGATCCTCCCTGCGACCAAGGATCCGCCAGCCGAGGCCAGACAGGCCGCCTCCCCAAATGTCCTCCCCCGGGCAGTGAGCAGAGTGTCATCCGCGTAGCAGATGACACTCGTGCCACGGAGGAGGGCTCCCCGCAGGAGCCAATCGAACCCGATGTTCCACAGGGGGGGCCCAAGTACCGACCCCTGTGGAACACCGCACTCTGCGCCGTACCGCCGCAACCTGGCCGTTTTGTCTACGAGGAGGACCTCCCGGTCCTCCAAGTAGTCGGCCAGGAGAGCCCGCAAGTATTGGGGCACTCCATGATAGCGGAGTGCCTCCAATATCGTCGAGTGGGGGACGGAGTTGAAGGCGTTGGCTATGTCGAACGACACTGCCATAACTCCGTCCCCAGCCTCGACCGCCCCCTTCACCTGCCCCTTCAGTAGGGCCAATGCGTCGATGGTCGAACGCCCCTGTCGGAAACCAAACTGGGCGTCCGACAGGTCTGGCCCTACCCCCCGCAGATGGCTGTTGAGCCGGCAGGCGATGATCCCCTCGAACATTTTGCCGACCTCATCAAGCAGGACGATGGGTCGGTATGCCGAGGGGGAGTCCGCTGGGCGTCCCTCCTTGCGGAGGAGGCATAGCTGCCCCTCCTTCCACAGTTTCGGGAACCTTCCAGACGCGAGGCACGCGCTGAAAAGGTCCCGAAATCTGTCCTCCATTTGAGCGGCAGCTATAGCCACCACCCGTGCTGGGACGCCGTCCGGACCGGGGGCCGTCTTCTTGGCGCGGAGGCCAAGAAGACCCTCACGGATCTCTTCCTCCGTCACCGGGGGCACGTCTGCCTCCGCCGGTGGTACCGCCCCCCGCGGGGGGTCCATCGTTGGTGGGGTGAAGTCGGTCCTGCGCGGAAACAGGGACCGGACCACCCCATCCAGTAGCGCCGGCTCGAGGGTCTCGGTCAATGGGGGACCATGGGGCCGCAGTTGGTTCCGCGCCGCCCTGTATGGTCTCCCAAAGGGATCCCGATCGAGACCCTCTAACATTTCGGCCCTTGCCGAGTCCTTGGCAGCGCACATAGCCGACTTGAGGGCCGCCTTTGCCTCCCGGTAGGAAGCGTAGAGACGGTCCTCGTCTGTCTGGCTACGCGCGCTGCGCCGACGACTCCGCGTGTAGGCCCTACGGGCCGCCACGCAGGTGGCCCGGAGGCCTGCCAACTCCTCCGACCACCAGTAGACGGCACGACGGGGAGGCGGACGACGGGACCGAGGCATGCTAGAGTTGCACACCTCGGTCAGGGATCCCCTCAGCTGGGCCGCTGCGGAGTCCACGTCCAGGACCTCGACAGGGGGCGACAGCCAGTCCTGCAGGAAGGCAGCCTCCTTGGCTGCCTCGCGGTCCAGGCGAGTGAGGGCCCACCGAGGGAAGGGAGACCTGCCAGAGCGAGCCATCTCCCCCCGGGAGCCATGCTGGGTGGAGATGTCGAACCGCACATATCTGTGGTCCGACAATGTCTCCACCATCTCAACCCGCCAGTTCACAATGCGTGCGGCAAGGACGGGGGTGGCAAACGACACGTCGACCACCGACCCTCCCCGTTGCCGCACACATGTGTGGACCGCCCCCCTGTTGAGGAGGGACACGCCGCATGACGCCGACCAAAACACGACGGCGCGTCCCCGGACGTTGCAGGAGGCAGCCGGGTTGCCCCAGGCCTCCGACTTGGCGTTCAGGTCGCCCGAGACCACGACCTGGCGTGGCGCCGCCCTCGCTACGACAGCAGTGAGGACCTCCAGGAAGTCCTCAAAGTCTGAGAGAGGGCGGTTAGGGGAGAAGTAGACCCCCACCAGGGCCAGATCTCCCCACGCGGCGGCCACGTATCCCGGTCCCCTCTCTAAGAGCGAGAGGGGAGGGGAGTCTGTGGAAGACCGCGACACCAACGCCACCAAGCCGTCCCGGTCGCCTAGCCAGCTGCCAGGGACCGAGTAAGGCTCGGCGACCACCGCCAAGTCCACCAACCACTCAGCCATGGTCTGCATCAGCAGATCCTGGGCTGCCCGGCAGTGGTTGGTGTTCGTCTGAAGGATGCGATGTTCGACTCTATCCATTAGTCGGACATCGCACCCCCCTCCTCCGCAGCTGTGCTAGCAACAGGCCCAGCTGGCGCCTGCGCTTTGCCCCTCGTAGGGGGAGGATTGCACATCCTCCCCTTCATTATATGGCCTGCCGGGCGGCTGCTGGCGGCACAAACCGCGCAGTGCGGCTTGGCAGCCGTGCATGAGACCGCTTTATGGCCGTCCTTGCCGCAGCGGTAGCAGCTGTCCGTCCTATCGACCTTGGACGGACAGAGGGCCCGGGTGTGGCCGATGCCGAAGCACCTGTAGCAGCGCAGAGGCTGGTCTAGAAGTGCTCGGACTGCACCCGAGCTAAAGCCGACGGCGAGCCGTCCTTTGTCAAGGACGGCTTTGGCAACGGCGACTGGGCACTCGAGCCGAATAGTGCCCATGCCGCCGCGGCCGGGCCTGATGTCCCGGCCTTGCACCGCTGCGGTGCTGCAGCCACCAATGGCTGCGACTGCCACCACCACCTCCTCCTTGGTGACCGAGTCATCGAGCTCGGTCACTTCTATTTCGGCTGTCTTAACAGGACGGGCCACCTTGGCCGCGTCCGAGACGACCTCCCGCAGCTTGGCTGCGAAGAGGTCGGCGCTGGCGTTGCCCTCCGCCCCCGGGAACTCGAAAATTCGAGCCCCAGTTATGGTCCGCCTGCAAGTGACTTTGCCGATCCCCAGTTGGGTGGGATCGGCATTGGCACGCGCCCGCACAAGTACGGACGCGTAAGTCTCGCCGCGCTCCGCAGCCTCCGCAGTGAGCGTCACGACGACGGCTGCGGACTGTGGGGGAACAAGCTTCCCCCTCTTTCTCCCCTTCCTCTTCCCCTTGCCAGTCGCCTGCGACTGGCTGGGAGGCGTGTTGGCGGGGGCAGCGGGGGCGGCCGCTGCCGCCTTTCGGCCCTTGCCTTTCCCCTTCCCCTTCCCAGTCGTCTGCGACTGGCTGGGAGGCGTAGTGGTGGGGACAGCAGAGACGGCTGTCGCTGTCTTCTTTCCCCTTCCCTTGCCTTTCCCCCTCCCGACCACCTCAATCCAACCCTCCTGGTTGGACTGAGTGGTCGAAGGGAGATTGGCGTCCTCCGCTTGCGAGGACGGCCCCGGCTGACTTTGCCTCTTGTCCGCCGCAAGCGGCGGTCGGAGGCGCTTCTCGGTCCTCTATTCCTGCCAAGCAGGATCGGGTGAAAGCCCGCTCCTCCATAACCACCTTGCGGATTACATCCTCAAGGCTGGAGGCGGGGGCTTCCACGGCAGGCGTTGGGCCCTGACTAGGGCGGGCGGTAGCGTCAGCCAGCTTCTGATGAAGCTGGCTGACCTCCAGTTGCAGGCGATCCACCTTCGCCTGCAGCTGCCGAGTTTCGTCCGTTGCTGTCCGCCGGACCAGCTCCTCCACGATGCCGCGCATACTCGCGGCCCGGCACTTAAGGGCCTTTTGGAAGGTCCCCTTAAGGTGTGAGGACTTAGCGGCGACCTCTACGATCTCCTCCTCGTCCTCCTCCGCCATTCGCTCCAGTTCCGCGACAGAGTTGTCGGCGTAGAGTACGCGGGACGCACCGTACCCGGACTTGGCCCTGGCGGTACGCGCCCGCTGCTCCTTGAGAGCAACCCTCTCCTCCAGCTCTACCTGGAGTTGTGCCCGCCGAGCCAGGTCCAGCTGGCGTTGGGCATCCTCGAGACCCACTGAGTGGGTGTCTGAGACTGTCGCTGGCCTTTTCGCCTTTGGCAGCCCTGTCGATCCAGAGGCCGAAGATCCCTCCGACCCGTCGTTGCGACGCGCGGCGCGCTTCCGCGACTGCGAACCACCCGCGTCTGAGACGCCGACGAGGGACTCGTCTGAGTCCGACGTCTCGTCCGCCGTTCCGAAGAAGCTAGCTGCAGACGGCGCGCGGCTAGCTTCAGACGCCGAAGCGTCAGATTGGCCCTGAGAAGGGCCTTTGGGTTGGCCCTTAGAAGGGCCTTTTGATTGGCCCTGAGAAGGGCCTCTCAAGAAACGCCCTAGGGCGTCCCGCGAGGTCTTAGGCATTGCCTCCGACGTATCCGTAGCAAACCGCAAAGAATAAAAACCGCAAGGTGATGATAAAATAGGCTACGAATGCACACTGAACTTTGGCCGTACCCAGTCTGCCACTCCGTTACGGTGACAGAACTGGGTCGTTTCCAGGGGACGCGACGTGGACGCAAACAGTGTGGGGGGTCCCCCCCCCCAACCTAACCTTTTTTTTTTTTTTTTTTTTTTTTGTTTCGGCTGGGAAAAAATGCATTACGCATACCCTCTCACTCGGGGGAGTGGGAGGGGTATGTGGGACTCCCCGGGCAAGCCCGGTATACCCACTAAAACAACCCAGCAACGAAATTCCCGCAACGTCATAGTGGGGGTGGACTGGGAGATCGGCGTAGCCTTTACGTCCAGTCCACCTCCGACGATCCCTTCACGCCCCCCCCGTTGGGGGAGGGCCGGGAACCTCCGACGATGATGGTGGTGATGCGTGCAATGCGGGCGGAGGCGCCCCCGCGCCTGTCGCCCGCCCATCACCACCGCGAGGAGGGAGAAGAGGACGTCTTCTCCGACCTCGCCTTCGTCTGCGGAGCGGCGCAGCGAGAGGGTCGTCCTCCCGCGCGCGCTCCGCCGCCTCCTTTTGCGAGATGACATCCTCGCAAAAGGAGGCGACCGCGGCCCAGGACTCCTCACTCCCCAGCATGCATCTGACCACGCTGGGAAGGGAGAGGTCCTGTCCGATCTCTGCAGTGAGACTGCGACGCGGCTCGGACCAAGCTGGGCACACCTCCAGTGTGTGCTGCGCCGTGTCCTCCGCCGCGCCGCAGTCGTGACACGCCGGTGTCTCCTCCCTCCCGACCCGGTGCAGGTGTGTGCCGAAACAGCCGTGGCCAGACAACACCTGCACCAGACGGAAGGAGAGGAAGCCGTGCGGCCGCTCGAGCCAATCCCGCAGGACTGGACCGAGCGCGTCGAGCGTTCGACGGCCAAAGGTGGCAGAGGCGAGGTCCTCTGTCCAATGGACGATGATGGCGTCCCTCGCCTCCCTCCGCACGGCTTCCCGCTCCTCTGCGACAGGGCGCTCCCCGAGCGCTTTTCGGCGCGCCGTCCATTCGTACACCCTGGCGAGCACCCAAGCCTCCAACTCCCAAGGAGGGGTGCACGCCAGAGCGCACGCCGCCGAAAAGCCTACCGAACGGTAGGCCCTCGCCACCCGCTGTGCAATGGCCCTTTGTGGCCTGCGGATGGCTGTCGCATTCTCCCTCCTATTGAGGGAGTCCGCCCAGATTGGGGCCCCATACAGGGCCATGCTCCTCAGGATGCCGGCATACAAGCGCCGGCATCGTGCACTAGGCCCCCCCAGGTTCGGGAGGAGCCACGACAGGGAGTCGGCGGCCTTTAGCAGGCGCGTCGACAGCCCGCTGAAGTGCGGGCCGAAGCGCCACCTGCTGTCCAGTATCAGGCCCAGATATTTCATCTGGGCCTTGACCTCCACCCGGATGCCCTCCACGACAATGTGGGCATCCGGAGGGCAGCGCTGCCGAGGCCCGTGGAAGAACACGGCCTCGGTCTTGTTCAGCGCCACCCTCAACCCTAGGCGGCGGATCCTTCCTGCGACCAAGGATCCGCCAGCCGAGGCCAGAACCTTTTTTTTTTTTTTTTTTTTTGTTTCGGCTGGGAAAAAATGCGTTACGCATACCCTCTCACTCGGGGGAGTGGGAGGGGTATGTGGGACTCCCCGGGCAAGCCCGGTATACCCACTAAAACAACCCAGCAACGAAATTCCCGCAACGTCATAGTGGGGTGGACTGGGAGATCGGCGTAGCCTTTACGTCCAGTCCACCTCCGACGACCGCCCGCCTTAGCGGGCCCTTCACGCCCCCCCCGTTGGGGGAGGGCCGGGAACCTCCGACGATGATGGTGGTGATGCGTGCAATGCGGGCGGAGGCGCCCCCGCGCCTGTCGCCCGCCCATCACCACCGCGAGGAGGGAGAAGAGGACGTCTTCTCCGACCTCGCCTTCGTCTGCGGAGCGGCGCAGCGAGAGGATCGTCCTCCCGCGCGCGCTCCGCCGCCTCCTTCTGCGAGATGACATCCTCGCAAAAGGAGGCGACCGCGGCCCAGGACTCCTCACTCCCCAGCATGCATCTGACCACGCTGGGAAGGGAGAGGTCCTGTCCGATCTCCGCAGTGAGACTGCGACGCGGCTCGGACCAAGCTGGGCACACCTCCAGTGTGTGTTGCGCCGTGTCCTCCGCCGCGCCGCAGTCGTGACACGCCGGTGTCTCCTCCCTCCCGATCCGGTGCAGGTGCGTGCCGAAACAGCCGTGGCCAGACAACACCTGCACCAGACGGAAGGAGAGGAAGCCGTGCGGCCGCTCGAGCCAGTCTCGCAAGACTGGACCGAGCGCGTCCAGCGTTCGACGGCCAAAGGTGGCGGAGGCGAGGTCCTCTGTCCAATGGACGATGATGGCGTCCCTCGCCTCCCTCCGCACGGCTTCCCGCTCCTCAGCGACGGGGCGCTCCCCGAGCGCTTTTCGGCGCGCCGTCCACTCGTACACTCTGGCGAGCACCCATGCCTCCAACTCCCAAGGAGGGGTGCTGGCCAGAGCGCACGCTGCCGAGAAGCCCACAGAACGGTAGGCCCTCGCTACCCGCTGCGCGATGGCCCTTTGGGGCCTGCGGATCGCCGTCGCATTCTCCCTCCTGTGGAGGGAGTCCGCCCAGATTGGGGCCCCGTATAGGGCCATGCTCCGCAGGATGCCGGCATACAAGCGCCGGCATCGCGCGCTGGGCCCACCCAGGTTCGGGAGGAGCCACGACAGGGCGCCGGCGGCCTTCAGCAGGCGCGTCGACAGCCCGCTGAAGTGCGGGCCGAAGCGCCACCTGCTGTCCAGTACCAGGCCCAGATACTTCATCTGGGCCTGGACCCCCACCCTGATGCCCTCCACATTGATGTGGGCATCTGGAGGGCAGCGCTGCCGAGGCCCGCGAAAGAACACGGCCTCGGTCTTGTTCAGCGCCACCCTCAACCCCAGGCGGCGGATCCTTCCTGCGACCAAGGATCCGCCAGCCGAGGCCAGACAGGCCGCCTCCCCAAAGTTCCTCCCCCGGGCAGTGAGGAGAGTGTCATCCGCGTAGCAGATGACACTCGTGCCACGGAGGAGGGCTCCCCGCAGGAGCCAATCGAACCCGATGTTCCACAGGGGGGGCCCAAGTACCGACCCCTGTGGAACACCGCACTCTGCGCCGTACCGCCGCAACCTGGCCGTTTTGTCTACAAGGAGGACCTCTCGGTCCTCCAAATAGTCGGCCAGGAGGTCCCGCAAGTATTGGGGCACTCCATGATAGCGGAGTGCCTCCAATATCGTCGAGTGGGGGACGGAGTTGAAGGCGTTGGCTATGTCGAACGACACTGCCAAAACTCCGTCCCCCGCCTCGACCGCCCCCTTCACCTGCCCCTTGAGCAGGGCCAGCGCGTCGATGGTCGAACGCCCCTGTCGGAAACCAAACTGGGCGTCCGACAGGTCTGGCCCTACCCCCCGCAGATGGCTGTTGAGCCGGCAGGCGATGATCCCCTCGAACATTTTGCCGACCTCATCAAGCAGGACGATGGGTCGGTATGCCGAGGGGGAGTCCGCTGGGCGTCCCTCCTTGCGGAGGAGGCATAGCTGCCCCTCCTTCCACAGTTTCGGGAACCTTCCAGACGCGAGGCACGCGCTGAACAGGTCCCGAAATCTGTCCTCCATTTGAGCGGCAGCTATAGCCACCACCCGTGCTGGGACGCCGTCCGGACCGGGGGCCGTCTTCTTGGCGCGGAGGCCAAGAAGACCTTCGCGGAACTCTTCCTCCGTCACCGGGGGCACGTCTGCCTCCGCCGGTGGTGCCGCCCCTCGCGGGGGGTCCATCGTTGGTGGGGTGAAGTCGGTCCTGCGCGGAAACAGGGACCGGACCACCCCATCCAGCAGCGCCGGCTCGAGGGTCTCCGTCAGGGGGGGACCATGGGGCCGCAGTTGGTTCCGCGCTGCCCGATATGGTCTCCCATAGGGGTCCCGATCGAGACCCTCCAGCATCTCGGCCCTCGCCGCGTCCTTGGCAGCGCACATAGCTGACTTGAGGACCGCCTTCGCCTCTCGATATGAAGCGTAAAGACGGTCCTCGTCTGTCTGGCTACGTGCGCTGCGCCGACGGCTCCGCGTGTAGGCCCTACGGGCCGCCACGCAGGTGGCCCGGAGGCCTGCCAGCTCCTCCGACCACCAGTAGACGGCACGACGGGGAGGCGGACGACGGGACCGAGGCATGCTAGAGTTGCACACCTCGGTCAGGGATCCCCTAAGCTGGGCCGCTGCGGAGTCCACGTCCAGGACCTCGACAGGGGGCGACAGCCAGTCCTGCAGGAAGGCAGCCTCCTTGGCTGCCTCGCGGTCCAGGCGAGTGAGGGCCCACCGAGGGAAGGGAGACCTGCCAGAGCGGGCCATCTCCCCCCGGGAGCCATGCTGGGTGGAGATGTCGAACCGCACATATCTGTGGTCCGACAATGTCTCCACCATCTCAACCCGCCAGTTCACAATGCGCGCGGCAAGGACGGGGGTGGCAAACGACACGTCGACCACCGACCCTCCCCGTTGCCGCACACATGTGTGGACCGCCCCCCTGTTGAGGAGGGACACGCCGCATGACGCCGACCAAAACACGACGGCGCGTCCCCGGACGTTGCAGGAGGCAGCCGGGTTGCCCCAGGCCTCCGACTTGGCGTTCAGGTCACCCAACACCACGACCTGGCGTGGCGCCGCCCTCGCTACGACAGCAGTGAGGACCTCCAGGAAGTCCTCAAAGTCTGAGAGAGGGCGGTTAGGGGAGAAGTAGACCCCCACCAGGGCCAGATCTCCCCACGCGGCGGCCACGTATCCCGGTCCCCTCTCTAAGAGCGAAAGGGGAGGGGAGTCTGTGGAAGACCGCGACACCAACGCCACCAAGCCGTCCCGGTCGCCTAGCCAGCTGCCAGGGACCGAGTAAGGCTCGGCGACCACCGCCATGTCCACCAACCACTCAGCCATGGTCTGCATCAGCAGATCCTGGGCTGCCCGGCAGTGGTTGGCGTTCGTCTGAAGGATGCGATGTTGGACTCTATCCATTAGTCGGACATCGCACCCCCCTCCTCCGCAGCTGTGCTGGCAACAGGCCCAGCTGGCGCCTGTGCTTTGCCCCTCGTAGGGGGAGGATTACACATCCTCCCCTTCATGATGTGGCCCGCCGGGCGGCTGCTGGCGGCACACACCGCGCAGTGCGGCTTAGCGGCCGTGCAGGAGACCGCTTTGTGGCCGTCCTTGCCGCAGCGGTAGCAGCTGTCCGTCCTATCGACCTTGGACGGACAGAGGGCCCGGGTGTGGCCGATGCCGAAGCACCTGTAGCAGCGCAGAGGCTGGTCTACAAGTGCTCGGACTGCACCCGAGCTGAAGCCGACGGCGAGCCGTCCTTTGTCAAGGACGGCTTTGGCAACGGCGACTGGGCACTCGAGTCGGATAGTGCCCATGCCGCCGCGGCCGGGCCTGATGTCCCGGCCTTGCACCGCTGCGCTGCCGCAGCCACCAATGGCCGCGACCGCCGCCACCACCTCCTCCTTGGTGACCGAGTCATCGAGCTCGGTCACTTCGATTTCCGCCGTCTTTACCGGACGGGCAACCTTGGCCGCGTCCGAGACGACCTCCCGCAGCTTGGCTGCGAAGAGGTCTGCGCTGGCGCTGCCTTCCGCCCCCGGGAACTCGAAAATTCGAGCCCCAGTTATGGTCCGCCTGCAAGTGACTTTGCCGATCCCCAGTTGGGTGGGATCGGCATTGGCACGCGCCCGCACAAGTACGGACGCGTAAGTCTCGCCGCGCTCCGCAGCCTCCGCAGTGAGCGTCACCACGACGGCTGCGGAATTTGGGGGAACCAGCTTTCCCCTCCTTTTGCCCTTACCCTTGCCAGGCTGGCTGGGAGGCGTGGTGGCGGGGACAGCGGGGGCGGCTGCTGCCGCCTTTCGGCCCTTGGCCTTCCGCTTGCCCTTCCCAGTCGTCTGCGACTGGCTGGGAGGCGTGGTGGCGGGGACAGCAGAGACGGCTGTTGCTGTCTTCTTTCCCCTTCCCTTGCCTTTCCCCCTCCCGACCACCTCGATCCAACCCTCCTGGTTGGACGGAGTGGTCGAAGGGAGATTGGCGTCCTCTGCTTGCGAGGACGGCCCCGGCTCGTCTCGCCTCTTGTCCGCAGCAAGCGGCGGCCGGAGGCGCTTCTCCGGCAGGAGCCGGTCCTCTATTCCTGCCAAGCACGATCGGGTGAAAGCCCGCTCCTCCATAACCACCTTGCGGATTACATCCTCAAGGCTGGAGGCGGGGGCTTCCACGGCAGGCGTCGGGCCCTGACTAGGGCGGGCGGTAGCGTCGGCCAGCTTCTGATGAAGCTGGCTGACCTCCAGTCGCAGGCGATCCACCTCCGCCTGCAGCTGCCGCGTTTCGTCCGTCGCTGTTCGTCGGACCAGCTCCTCCACGATGCCGCGCATACTCGCGGCCCGGCACTTAAGGGCCTTTTGGAAGGTCCCCTTAAGGTGAGAAGACTTAGCGGCGACCTCTACGATCTCCTCCTCGTCCTCCTCCGCCATCCGCTCCAGTTCCGCGACAGAGTTGTCGGCGTAAAGCACGCAGGACGCACCGTATCCGGACTTGGCCCTGGCGGTACGCGCCCGCTGCTCCTTGAGAGCAACCCTCTCCTCGAGCTCTACCTGGAGTTGTGCCCGCCGAGCCAGGTCCAGCTGGCGTTGGGCATCCACTAGACCCACTGAGTGGGTGTCTGCGGCTGTCGCTGGCCTTTTCGCCTTTGGCAGCCCTTTCGATCCAGAGGCCGAAGATCCCTCCGACCCTTCGTTGCGACGTGCGGGGCGTTTCCGCGACCGCGAAGCGCCCGCATCTGAGACGAGGGACTCGTCTGAGTCCGACGTCTCGTCTGCCGTTCTAAAGAAGCTAGCTGCAGACGGCGCGCGGCTAGCTTCTGACGCCGAGGCGTCGGATTGGCCCTGAGAAGGGCCTTTGGGTTGGCCCTGAGAAGGGCCGTTGGGTTGGCCCTGAGAAGGGCCTTTTAAGAAACGCCCTTGGGCGTCCCGCTTGGGTTTAGGCATATTGCCTCCGCCGAGATCGCAGCTAAAAACCTCCAGATTAAAATAAAACGCTACGAATGCACACTGATCTTTGGCCGAACCCCAGTCTGCCACTCCGTTACGGTGACAGAACTGGGTCGTTTCCAGGGGACGCGACGTGGACGCAAACAGTGTGGGGGGTCCCCCAACCTAACCTTTTTTTTTTTTTTTTTTTTTTTTTTTTTTTTTGTTTCGGCTGGGAAAAAATGCATTACGCATACCCTCTCACTCGGGGGAGTGGGAGGGGTATGTGGGACTCCCCGGGCAAGCCCGGTATACCCACTAAAACAACCCAGCAACGAAATTCCCGCAACGTCTTAGTGGGGGTGGACTGGGAGATCGGCGTAGCCTTTACGTCCAGTCCACCTCCGACGACCGCCCGCCTTCACGGCGGGCCCTTCACGCCCCCCCCGTCGGGGGAGGGCCGGGAACCTCCGACGATGGTGGTGATGTGTGCAATGCAGGCGGAGGCGCCCCCGCGCCTGTCGCCCGCCCATCACCACCGCGAGGAGGGAGAAGAGGACGTCTTCTCCGACCTCGCCTTCGTCTGCGGAGCGGCGCAGCGAGAGGGTCGTCTTCCCGCGCGCGCTCCGCCGCCTCCTTTTGCGAGATGACATCCTCGCAAAAGGAGGCGACCGCGGCCCAGGACTCCTCACTCCCCAGCATGCATCTGACCACGCTGGGAAGGGAGAGGTCCTGTCCGATCTCTGCAGTGAGACTGCGACGCGGCTCGGACCAAGCTGGGCACACCTCCAGTGTGTGCTGCGCCGTGTCCTCCGCCGCGCCGCAGTCGTGACACGCCGGTGTCTCCTCCCTCCCGACCCGGTGCAGGTGTGTGCCGAAACAGCCGTGGCCAGACAGCACCTGCACCAGACGGAAGGAGAGGAAGCCGTGCGGCCGCTCGAGCCAATCCCGCAGGACTGGACCGAGCGCGTCGAGCGTTCGACGGCCAAAGGTGGCAGAGGCGAGGTCCTCTGTCCAATGGACGATGATGGCGTCCCTCGCCTCCCTCCGCACGGCTTCCCGCTCCTCTGCGACAGGGCGCTCCCCGAGCGCTTTTCGGCGCGCCGTCCATTCGTACACCCTGGCGAGCACCCAAGCCTCCAACTCCCAAGGAGGGGTGCCCGCCAGAGCGCACGCCGCCGAAAAGCCTACAATGGCCCTTTGTGGCCTGCGGATGGCGGTCGCATTCTCCCTCCTATTGAGGGAGTCCGCCCATATTGGGGCCCCGTATAGGGCCATGCTCCGCAGGATGCCGGCATACAAGCGCCGGCATCGTGCACTGGGCCCCCCCAGGTTTGGGAGGAGCCACGACAGGGAGTCGGCGGCCTTCAGCAGGCGCGTCGACAGCCCGCTGAAGTGCGGGCCGAAGCGCCACCTGCTGTCTAGTATCAGGCCCAGATATTTCATCTGGGCCTTAACCTCCACCCGGATGCCCTCAACGACAATGTGGGCATCCGGAGGGCAGCGCTGCCGAGGCCCGTGAAAGAACACGGCCTCGGTCTTGTTCAGCGCCACCCTCAACCCTAGGCGGCGGATCCTTCCTGCGACCAAGGATCCGCCAGCCGAGGCCAGACAGGCCGCCTCCCTGAAGGTTCTCCCCCGGGCAGTGAGGAGAGTGTCATCCGCGTAACATATGACACTCGTGCCACGGAGGAGGGCTCCTCTCAACAGCCAATCGAACCCGATGTTCCAAAGGGGTGGCCCAAGGACTGACCCCTGTGGAACACCGGACTCCGCGCCGTACCTCCGGAGCCTGGCCGTTTTGTCTACAAGGAGGACATCTCGGTCCTCCAAGTAGTCGGCCAGGAGGTCCCGCAAGTATTGGGGCACTCCGTGATAGCGGAGTGCCTCCAATATCGTCGAGTGGGGGACGGAGTTGAAGGCGTTGGCTATGTCGAACGACACTGCCAAAACTCCGTCCCCCGCCTCGACCGCCCCCTTCACCTGCCCCTTCAGTAGGGCCAGTGCGTCGATGGTCGAACGCCCCTGTCGGAAACCGAATTGGGCGTCCGACAGGTCTGGCCCTACCCTCCGCAGATGGCTGTTGAGCCGGCAGGCGATGATCCCCTCGAACATTTTGCCAACCTCATCAAGCAGAACGATGGGTCGGTATGCCGAGGGGGAGTCGACCGGACGTCCCTCCTTACGGAGAAGGCATAGCTGCCCCTCCTTCCATAGTTTCGGGAACCTTCCAGACGCGAGGCATGCGCTGAAAAGGTCCCGAAACCTATCCTCCATTTGAGCGGCAGCTATGGCCACCACTCGTGCGGGAACGCCGTCCGGTCCAGGGGCCGTCTTCTTGGCGCGGAGGCCGAGAAGACCCTCGCGGAACTCCTCCGCCGTCACCGGGGGCACATCTGCCTCCGCCGGTGGAACCGCCTCCTGCGGGGGATCCTGCGGGGGATCCATCGTTGGTGGGGTGAAGTCGGTCCTGCGCGGAAACAGGGACCGGACCACCCCATCCAACAGTGCCGGCTCGAGGGTCTCGGTCAATGGGGGACCATGGGGCCGCAGTTGGTTCCGCGCCGCCCTGTATGGTCTCCCAAAGGGATCCCGATCGAGACCCTCTAGCATCTCAGCCCTCGCCGAGTCCTTCGCAGCGCACATAGCCGACTTGAGGGCCGCCTTTGCCTCCCGGTAGGAAGCGTAGAGACGGTCCTCGTCTGCCTGACTACGTGCGCTGCGCCGACGGCTCCGCGTGTAGGCCCTACGGGCCGCCACGCAGGTGGCCCGGAGGCCTGCGAGCTCCTCCGACCACCAATAGACGGCACGACGGGGGGGCGGACGACGGGACCGAGGCATGCTGGAGTTGCATACCTCGGTCAGGGATCCTCTCAGCTGGGCTGCTGCTGCGTCGACGTCCAGGGTCTCCACAGGGGGCGACAGCCAGTCCTGCAGGAAGGCAGCCTCCTTGGCTGCCTCGCGGTCCAGGCGAGTGAGGGCCCACCGAGGGAAGGGAGGCCTGCCAGAGCGGGCCATCTCCCCCAGGGAGCCATGCTGGGTGGAGATGTCGAACCTCACATATCTGTGGTCCGACAAGGTCTCCACCAGCTCCACCCGCCAGTTCACAATGCGTGCGGCTAAGACGGGTGTGGCAAACGAAACGTCGACCACCGACCCACCCTGCTGCCGCACACATGTGTGGACCGCCCCCCTGTTGAGGAGGGACACGCCGCACGACGCCGACCAAAACTCGACGGCGCGACCCCGGACGTTGCAGGAGGCAGCCGGGTTGCCCCAGGCCTCCGACTTGGCGTTTAGGTCGCCCAAAACCACGACGTGGCGTGGCGCCGCCCTCCCAACGACTGCAGTGAGGACCTCCAGGAAGTCCTCAAAGTCTGGAAGAGGGCGGTTAGGGGAGAAGTAGACCCCGACTAGGGCCAGATCCCCCCACGCGGCGGCCACGTATCCCGGTCCTCTCTCTAAGAGCGAGAGGGGAGGGGAGTCTGTGGAAGACCGCGACACCAAAGCCACCAAGCCGTCTCGGTCGCCTAGCCAGCTGCCAGGGACCGAGTAAGGCTCGGCGACCACCGCCAAGTCCACCAACCACTCAGCCATGGTCTGCATCAGCAGATCCTGGGCTGCCCGGCAGTGGTTGGCGTTCGTTTGTAGGATGCGATGTTCGACTCTATCCATTAGTCGGACATCGCACCCCCCTCCTCCGCAGCTGTGCTGGCAACAGGCCCAGCTGGCGCCTGCGCTTTGCCCCTCTTAGGGGGAGGATTGCACGTCCTCCCCTTCATAACATGGCCTGCCGGGCGGCCACTGGCGGCGCACACTGAGCAGTGCGGCTTGGCGGCCGTGCAGGAGGCGGCTTTGTGGCCGTCCTTGCCGCAGCGGTAGCAGGTGTCCGCCCTGCTGACCTTGGACGGACAGAGGGCTCCGGTGTGGCCGATGCCGAAGCACCTGAAGCAGCGCAGAGGCTGCTCTTCAAGTGCCTGGACCACACCGGAGCTGAACCCGACGGAGAGCCTTCCTTTGACCAGGACGGCCTTGGCGGCGGTGACAGGGCACTCGAGCCGAATAGTGCCCATGCCGCCGCGGCCGGTCCTGATGTCCCGGCCTTGCACCGCTGCGACGCTGCAGCCACCAATGGCTGCGACTGCCGCCACCACCTCCTCTTTGGTGACCGAGTCGTCGAGGTCGGTCACCAGTATGGCCGCCGACTTAATTGGTCGGGCCACCTTGGCCGCATCTGCGATGACCTCCTGCAGCTTGGCTGCGAAGAGGTCAGCGCTGGCGCTACCCTCCACCCCCGGGAACTCGAAGATTCGAGCACCGGTCAGGGTCCTTCGGCAAGAGACTTTGCCGATCCCCAGTTGGGTGGGATCGGCATTGGCACGCGCCCGTACAAGTATGGACGCGTAAGTCTCCCCGCGCTCCGCAGCCTCCGTAGTAAGCGTCACCACGACGGCTGCGGACTGTGGGGGAGCATGCTTCCTCCTCCTTCTCCCCTTCCTCTTCCCCTTGCCAGTCACCTGTGACTGGCTGGGAGGCGTGGTGGCAGGGACGGCGGGGGCGGCCTTTGCCGCCTTTTGGCCCTTGCCTTTCCCCTTTCCCTTCCCAGTCTGCGTTTGCGCCTGGCTGGGAGGCGTGGCGGCAGGGACAGCAGAGACGGCTGTTGCTGTCTTCCTGGCCTTGCCCTTGTTCCTCCCTCTCCCGACCACTTCAATCCAACCCTCCTGGTTGGACGGAGTGGTGGAAGGGAGATTGGCGTCCTCTCCTTGCGAGGACGGCCCCGGCTCGACTCGCCTCTTGTCCGCCGCGAGCGGCGGTCGGAGGCGCTGCTCCGGCAAGAGCCGGTCCTCAATACCCGCAAAGCAGGCTCGGGTGAAAGCCCGCTCCTCCATAACCACTTTGCGGATAACATCCTCAAGTTGGCTGGAGGCGGGGGCTTCCACGGCAGGCGACGTGCCCTGACTTGGCGGGGCGGTGGCGTCAGCCAACTTCTGATGAAGCTGGCTGACCTCCGATTGCAGGCGATCCACTTTCGCCTGCAGCTGCCTCGTCTCGTCGGTGCTCGTCCGGCTGACAAGAGTGTCATCCGCGTAACATATGACACTCGTGCCACGGAGGAGGGCTCCTCTCAATAGCCAATCGATCCCGATGTTCCAAAGGGGTGGCCCAAGGACTGACCCCTGTGGAACACCGGACTCCGCGCCGTACCTCCGGAGCCTGGCCGTTTTGTCTACAAGGAGGACATCTCGGTCCTCCAAGTAGTCGGCCAGGAGGTCCCGCAAGTATTGGGGCACTCCGTGATAGCGGAGTGCCTCCAATATCGTCGAGTGGGGGACGGAGTTGAAGGCGTTGGCTATGTCGAACGACACTGCCAAAACTCCGTCCCCCGCCTCGACCGCCCCCTTCACCTGCCCCTTCAGTAGGGCCAGTGCGTCGATGGTCGAACGCCCCTGTCGGAAACCGAATTGGGCGTCCGACAGGTCTGGCCCTACCCTCCGCAGATGGCTGTTGAGCCGGCAGGCGATGATCCCCTCGAACATTTTACCGACCTCATCAAGCAGAACGATGGGTCGGTATGCCGAGGGGGAGTCGACCGGACGTCCCTCCTTACGGAGAAGGCACAGCTGCCCCTCCTTCCATAGTTTCGGGAACCTTCCAGACGCGAGGCATGCGCTGAAAAGGTCCCGAAACCTATCCTCCATTTGAGCGGCAGCTATGGCCACCACTCTTGCTGGGACGCCATCCGGACCGGGGGCCGTCTTCTTGGCGCGGAGGCCGAGAAGACCCTCGCGGAACTCCTCCGCCGTCACCGGGGGCACATCTGCCTCCGTCGGTGGAACCGCCTCCTGCGGGGGATCCTGCGGGGGATCCATCGTTGGTGGGGTGAAGTCGGTCCTGCGCGGAAACAGGGACCGGACCACCCCATGCAACAGTGCCGGCTCGAGGGTCTCGGTCAATGGGGGACGCAAACAGTGTGGGGGGTCCCCCAACCCCAGGCGAACCTAACCTAACCTTTTTTTTTTTTTTGTTTCGGCTGGGAAAAAATGCGTTACGCATACCCTCTCACTCGGGGGAGTGGGAGGGGTATGTGGGACTCCCCGGGCAAGCCCGGTATACCCACTAAAACAACCCAGCATGAAATTCCCGCAGCGTCTTAGTGGGGGTGGACTGGGAGATCGGCGTAGCCTTTACGTCCAGTCCACCTCCGACGACCGCCCGCCTTCACAGCGGGCCCTTCACGCCCCCCCCGTTGGGGGAGGGCCGGGAACCTCCGACGATGATGGTGGTGATGCGTGCAATGCGGGCGGAGGCGCCCCCGCGCCTGTCGCCCGCCCATCACCACCGCGAGGAGGGAGAAGAGGACGTCTTCTCCGACCTCGCCTTCGTCTGCGGAGCGGCGCAGCGAGAGGATCGTCCTCCCGCGCGCGCTCCGCCGCCTCCTTCTGCGAGATGACATCCTCGCAAAAGGAGGCGACCGCGGCCCAGGACTCCTCACTCCCCAGCATGCATCTGACCACGCTGGGAAGGGAGAGGTCCTGTCCGATCTCCGCAGTGAGACTGCGACGCGGCTCGGACCAAGCTGGGCACACCTCCAGTGTGTGCTGCGCCGTGTCCTCCGCCGCGCCGCAGTCGTGACACGCCGGTGTCTCCTCCCTCCCGATCCGGTGCAGGTGCGTGCCGAAACAGCCGTGGCCAGACAAGACCTGCACCAGACGGAAGGAGAGGAAGCCGTGTGGCCGCTCGAGCCAATCCCGCAGGACTGGACCGAGCGCGTCCAGAGTACGGCGACCAAAGGTGGCGGAGGCGAGGTCCTCCGTCCAATGGACGATGATAGCGTCCCTCGCCTCCCTCCGCACTGCCTCCCGCTCCTCCGCGACAGGGCGCTCCCCGAGCGCTTTTCGGCGCGCCGTCCATTCGTAGACTCTGGCGAGCACCCACGCCTCCAACTCCCAAGGAGGGGCGCTGGCCAGAGCGCACGCCGCCGAAAAGCCTACCGAGCGGTAGGCCCTCGCCACCCGCTGTGCAATGGCCCTTTGTGGCCTGCGGATGGCTGTCGCGTTCTCCCTCCTGTTGAGGGAGTCCGCCCAGATGGGGGCCCCGTAGAGGGCCATGCTCCTCAGGATGCCGGCATATAAGCGCCGGCATCGTGCACTGGGCCCCCCAAGATTCGGGAGGAGCCAGGAGAGTGCGCCTGCGGCCTTCAGCAGGCGCGTCGACAGCCCGTTAAAGTGCGGGCCGGCAGAACGATGGGTCGGTATGCCGAGGGGGAGTCGACCGGACGTCCCTCCTTACGGAGAAGGCATAGCTGCCCCTCCTTCCATAGTTTCGGGAACCTTCCAGACGCGAGGCATGCGCTGAAAAGGTCCCGAAACCTATCCTCCATTTGAGCGGCAGCTATGGCCACCACTCGTGCGGGAACGCCGTCCGGACCGGGGGCCGTCTTCTTGGCGCGGATGCCGAGAAGACCCTCGCGGAACTCCTCCGCCGTGGGCACATCTGCCTCCGCCGGTGGAACCGCCTCCTGCGGGGGATCCATCGTTGGTGGGGTGAAGTCGGTCCTGCGCGGAAACAGGGACCGGACCACCCCATCCAACAGCGCCGGCTCGAGGGTCTCGGTCAATGGGGGACCATGGGGCCGCAGTTGGTTCCGCGCCGCCCTGTATGGTCTCCCAAAGGGATCCCGATCGAGACCCTCCAACATCTCAGCCCTCGCCGAGTCCTTCGCAGCGCACATAGCCGACTTGAGGGCCGCCTTTGCCTCCCGGTAGGAAGCGTAGAGACGGTCCTCGTCTGCCTGACTACGTGCGCTGCGCCGACGGCTCCGCGTGTAGGCCCTACGGGCCGCCACGCAGGTGGCCCGGAGGCCTGCGAGCTCCTCCGACCACCAATAGACGGCACGACGGGGGGGCGGACGACGGGACCGAGGCATGCTGGAGTTGCATACCTCGGTCAGGGATCCTCTCAGCTGGGCTGCTGCTGCGTCGACGTCCAGGGCCTCGACAGGGGGCGACAGCCAGTCCTGCAGGAAGGCAGCCTCCTTGGCTGCCTCGCGGTCCAGGCGAGTGAGGGCCAACCGAGGGAAGGGAGGCCTGCGAGAGCGGACCATCTCCCCCCGGGAGCCATGCTGGGTGGAGATGTCGAACCGCACATATCTGTGGTCCGACAAGGTCTCCACCAGCTCCACCCGCCAGTTCACGATGCGTGCGGCTAAGACGGGGGTGGCAAACGAAACGTCGACCACCGACCCACCCTGCTGCCGCACACATGTGTGGACCGCCCCCCTGTTGAGGAGGGACACGCCGCATGACGCCGACCAAAATTCGACGGCGCGACCCCGGACGTTGCAGGAGGCAGCCGGGTTGCCCCAGGCCTCCGACTTGGCGTTTAGGTCGCCCAAAACCACGACGTGGCGTGGCGCCGCCCTCCCGACGACTGCAGTGAGGACCTCCAGGAAGTCCTCAAAGTCTGGAAGAGGGCGGTTAGGGGAGAAGTAGACCCCCACCAGGGCCAGATCTCCCCACGCGGCGGCCACGTATCCCGGTCCCCTCTCTAAGAGCGAGAGGGGAGGGGAGTCTGTGGAAGACCGCGACACCAACGCCACCAAGCCGTCCCGGTCGCCTAGCCAGCTGCCAGGGACCGAGTAAGGCTCGGCGACCACCGCCAAGTCCACCAACCACTCAGCCATGGTCTGCATCAGCAGATCCTGGGCTGCCCGGCAGTGGTTGGCGTTCGTCTGAAGGATGCGATGTTCGACTCTATCCATTAGTCGGACATCGCACCCCCCTCCTCCGCAGCTATGCTAGCAGCAGGCCCAGCTGGCGCCTGCGCTTTGCCCCTCTTAGGGGGAGGATTGCAAGTCCTCCCCTTCATTATGTGTCCTGCTGGGCGGCCACTGGCAGCACAAACCGCGCAGTGCGGCTTGGCGACCGTGCAGGAAGCGGCTTTGTGGCCGTCCTTGCCGCAGCGGTAACAGCTGTCCGCCCTATCGACCTTGGACGGACAGAGGGCTCCAGTGTGTCCGATGCCGAAGCACCTGAAGCAGCGTAAAGGCTGCTCACCAAGCGCCCGGACCACACCGGAGCTGAACCCAACGGCGAGCCGTCCCTTGTTTAGGACGGCTTTGGCGGCGGCGACTGGGCACTCGAGACGAATGAGACCCATGCCACCGCGGCCGATCCTAATGTTTCGGCCCTGTACCGCTGCGACGCTGCAGCCACCAATCGCTGCGACCGCCGCCACTACCTCCTCTTTGGTGACGGAGTCGTCGAGGTCCGTCACCTCTATGGCCGCTGATTTCACAGGTCGGGCCACCTTGGCCGCGTCTGCGATGACCTCCCGCAGCTTGTCTGCGAAGAGGTCAGCGCTGGCGCTGCCCTCCGCCCCTGGGAACTCGAAAATTCGAGCCCCAGTTTGGGTCCGCCTGCAAGTAACTTTGCCGATCCCCAGTTGGGTGGGATCGGCATTGGCACGCGCCCGTACAAGTACGGACGCGTAAGTCTCCCCGCGCTCCGCAGCCTCCGCAGTGAGCGTCACCACGACGGCTGCGGACTGTGGGGGAGCAAGCTTCCCCCTCCTTCTCCCCTTCCTCTTCCCCTTGCCAGTCACCTGTGACTGGCTGGGAGGCGTGGTGGCAGGGACGGCGGGGGCGGCCTTTGCCGCCTTTTGGCCCTTGCCTTTCCCCTTTCCCTTCCCGGTCTGCGTGTGCGCCTGGCTGGGAGGCGTGGAGGCAGGGACAGCAGAGACGGCTGTCGCTGTCTTCCTGGCCCTGCCCTTGTTCTTCCCTCTCCCGACCACCTCGATCCAGCCCTCCTGGTTGGACGGAGTGGTCGAAGGGAGATTGGCGTCCTCCACTTGCGAGGACGGCCCCGGCTCGACTCGCCTCTTGTCCGCCGCAAGCGGCGGTCGGAGGCGCTGCTCCGGCAAGAGCCGGTCCTCAATGCCCGCAAAGCAGGCTCGGGTGAAAGCCCGCTCCTCCATAACCACTTTGCGGATAACATCCTCAAGTTGGCTGGAGGCGGGGGCTTCCACGGCAGGCGACGTGCCCTGACTTGGCGGGGCGGTGGCGTCAGCCAACTTCTGATGAAGCTGGCTGACCTCCGATTGCAGGCGATCCACTTTCGCCTGCAGCTGCCTCGTCTCGTCGGTGCTCGTCCGGCTGACAAGCTCCTCGACGATGCCGCGCATACTTGCGGCCCTGCATTTAAGGGACTTTTGAAAAGTCCCTTTAAGATGAGAGGACTTAGCGGCGACCTCCACAATACCCTCCTCGTCCTCGTGCGCCATCCGCTCGAGCTCCGCGACGGAGTAGTCCGCGTAGAGGACGGTGGATGCGCCGTACCCGGACTTGGCCCGGGCGGCACGCGCTCGCTGCTCTTTGAGAGCAACTCTCTCCTCCAGCTCCTCCTGGAGCTGTGCCCGCCGAGCCAGGTCCAGCTGGCGTTGGGCATCTGCGAGACCCACTGAGTGGGTGTCTGCGGCTGTCACTGGCCTCTTCGCCTTCGACAGCCCCGTCGAGCCTGAGGCCGAGGAACCCTCGGACCCGCTCTTGCGACGCGCGGCGCGCTTTCGCGACCGCGAACAACCCGCGTCTGAGACGAGGGACTCGTCAGAGTCCGACGTCTCGTCAGCCCTCCTAAAAAAGCTAGCCGCAGACGGCGCGCGGCTAGCTTCTGACGCCGAAGCGTCAGACTGGCCCTGAGAAGGGCCGTTGGGTTGGCCCTGAGAAGGGCCGTTGGGTTGGCCCTGAAAAGGGCCTTTCAGGAAACGCCCTTGGGCGTCCCGCTTGGGTTTAGGCATATTGCCTCCTCCGAAATTCGTAGCTACAACCGCCAGATAAAATAAAATTCGCTACGAGAGCACACTGAACTTTGGCCGAACCCCAGTCTGCCACTCCGTTACGGTGACAGAACTGGGTCGTTTCCAGGGGACGCGACGTGGACGCAAACAGTGTGGGGGGTCCCCCAACCCCAGGCGAACCTAACCTAACCTTTTTTTTTTTTTTTTTTTTTGTTTCGGCTGGGAAAAAATGCGTTACGCATACCCTCTCACTCGGGGGAGTGGGAGGGGTATGTGGGACTCCCCGGGCAAGCCCGGTATACCCACTAAAACAACCCAGCAACGAAATTCCCGCAACGTCATAGTGGGGGTGGACTGGGAGATCGGCGTAGCCTTTACGTCCAGTCCACCTCCGACGACCGCCCGCCTTAGCGGGCCCTTCGCGCCCCCCCCGTTAGGGGAAGGCCGGGAACCTCCGACGATGATGGTGGTGATGCGTGCAATGCGGGCGGGGGCGCCCCCGCGCCTGTCGCCCGCCCATCACCACCGCGAGGAGGGAGAAGAGGACGTCTTCTCCGACCTCGCCTTCGTCTGCGGAGCGGCGCAGCGAGAGGATCGTCCTCCCGCGCGCGCTCCGCCGCCTCCTTCTGCGAGATGACATCCTCGCAAAAGGAGGCGACCGCGGCCCAGGACTCCTCACTCCCCAGCATGCATCTGCATGCGTCCGATCTCCGCAGTGAGACTGCGACGCGGCCCGGACCAAGCTGGGCACACCTCCAGTGTGTGCTGCGCCGTGTCCTCCGCCGCGCCGCAGTCGTGACACGCCGGTGTCTCCTCCCTCCCGACCCGGTGCAGGTGTGTGCCGAAACAGCCGTGGCCAGACAACACCTGCACCAGACGGAAGGAGAGGAAGCCGTGCGGCCGCTCGAGCCAATCCCGCAGGACTGGACCGAGCGCGTCGAGCGTTCGACGGCCAAAGGTGGCAGAGGCGAGGTCCTCTGTCCAATGGACGATGATGGCGTCCCTCGCCTCCCTCCGCACGGCTTCCCGCTCCTCTGCGACAGGGCGCTCCCCGAGCGCTTTTCGGCGCGCCGTCCATTCGTACACCCTGGCGAGCACCCAAGCCTCCAACTCCCAAGGAGGGGTGCCCGCCAGAGCGCACGCCGCCGAAAAGCCTACCGACCGGTAGGCCCTCGCCACCCGCTGTGCAATGGCCCTTTGTGGCCTGCGGATGGCGGTCGCATTCTCCCTCCTATTGAGGGAGTCCGCCCATATTGGGGCCCCGTATAGGGCCATGCTCCGCAGGATGCCGGCATACAAGCGCCGGCATCGTGCACTGGGCCCCCCCAGGTTTGGGAGGAGCCACGACAGGGAGTCGGCGGCCTTCAGCAGGCGCGTCGACAGCCCTAGCTGCCCCTCCTTCCATAGTTTCGGGAACCTTCCAGACGCGAGGCATGCGCTGAAAAGGTCCCGAAACCTATCCTCCATTTGAGCGGCAGCTATGGCCACCACTCGTGCGGGAACACCGTCCGGACCGGGGGCCGTCTTCTTGGCGCGGAGGCCGAGAAGACCCTCGCGGAACTCCTCCGCCGTCACCGGGGGCACATCTGCCTCCGCCGGTGGAACCGCCTCCTGCGGGGGATCCTGCGGGGGATCCATCGTTGGTGGGGTGAAGTCGGTCCTGCGCGGAAACAGGGACCGGACCACCCCATCCAACAGTGCCGGCTCGAGGGTCTCGGTCAATGGGGGACCATGGGGCCGCAGTTGGTTCCGCGCCGCCCTGTATGGTCTCCCAAAGGGATCCCGATCGAGACCCTCTAGCATCTCAGCCCTCGCCGAGTCCTTCGCAGCGCACATAGCCGACTTGAGGGCCGCCTTTGCCTCCCGGTAGGAAGCGTAGAGACGGTCCTCGTCTGCCTGACTACGTGCGCTGCGCCGACGGCTCCGCGTGTAGGCCCTACGGGCCGCCACGCAGGTGGCCCGGAGGCCTGCGAGCTCCTCCGACCACCAATAGACGGCACGACGGGGGGGCGGACGACGGGACCGAGGCATGCTGGAGTTGCATACCTCGGTCAGGGATCCTCTCAGCTGGGCTGCTGCTGCGTCGACGTCCAGGGTCTCCACAGGGGGCGACAGCCAGTCCTGCAGGAAGGCAGCCTCCTTGGCTGCCTCGCGGTCCAGGCGAGTGAGGGCCCACCGAGGGAAGGGAGGCCTGCCAGAGCGGGCCATCTCCCCGCGGGAGCCATGCTGGGTGGAGATGTCAAACCTCACATATCTGTGGTCCGACAAGGTCTCCACCAGCTCCACCCGCCAGTTCACAATGCGTGCGGCTAAGACGGGTGTGGCAAACGAAACGTCGACCACCGACCCACCCTGCTGCCGCACACATGTGTGGACCGCCCCCCTGTTGAGGAGGGACACGCCGCACGACGCCGACCAAAACTCGACGGCGCGACCCCGGACGTTGCAGGAGGCAGCCGGGTTGCCCCAGGCCTCCGACTTGGCGTTTAGGTCGCCCAAAACCACGACGTGGCGTGGCGCCGCCCTCCCAACGACCGCAGTGAGGACCTCCAGGAAGTCCTCAAAGTCTGGAAGAGGGCGGTTAGGGGAGAAGTAGACTCCGACTAGGGCCAGATCCCCCCACGCGGCGGCCACATATCCCGGTCCCCTCTCTAAGAGTGAGAGGGGAGGGGAGTCTGTGGAAGACCGCGACACCAACGCCACCAAGCCGTCCCGGTCGCCTAGCCAGCTGCCAGGGACCGAGTAAGGCTCGGCGACCACCGCCAAGTCCACCAACCACTCAGCCATGGTCTGCATCAGCAGATCCTGGGCTGCCCGGCAGTGGTTGGTATTCGTTTGAAGGATGCGATGTTCGACTCTATCCATTAGTCGGACATCGCACCCCCCTCCTCCGCAGCTGTGCTGGCAACAGGCCCAGCTGGCGCCTGCGCTTTGCCCCTCTTAGGGGGAGGATTGCACGTCCTCCCCTTCATAACATGGCCTGCCGGGCGGCCACTGGCGGCACACACTGAGCAGTGCGGCTTGGCGGCCGTGCAGGAGGCGGCTTTGTGGCCGTCCTTGCCGCAGCGGTAGCAGGTGTCCGCCCTGTTGACCTTGGACGGACAGAGGGCTCCGGTGTGGCCGATGCCGAAGCACCTGAAGCAGCGCAGAGGCTGCTCTTCAAGTGCCTGGACCACACCGGAGCTGAACCCGACGGAGAGCCTTCCTTTGACCAGGACGGCCTTGGCGGCGGCGACAGGGCACTCGAGCCGAATAGTGCCCATGCCGCCGCGGCCGGTCCTGATGTCCCGGCCTTGCACCGCTGCGACGCTGCAGCCACCAATGGCTGCGACTGCCGCCACCACCTCCTCTTTGGTGACCGAGTCGTCGAGGTCGGTCACCAGTATGGCCGCCGACTTAATTGGTCGGGCCACCTTGGCCGCATCTGCGATGACCTCCTGCAGCTTGGCTGCGAAGAGATCAGCGCTGGCGCTACCCTCCACCCCCGGGAACTCGAAGATTCGAGCACCGGTCAGGGTCCTTCGGCAAGAGACTTTGCCGATCCCCAGTTGGGTGGGATCGGCATTGGCACGCGCCCGTACAAGTATGGACGCGTAAGTCTCCCCGCGCTCCGCAGCCTCCGCAGTAAGCGTCACCACGACGGCTGCGGACTGTGGGGGAGCATGCTTCCTCCTCCTTCTCCCCTTCCTCTTCCCCTTGCCAGTCACCTGTGACTGGCTGGGAGGCGTGGTGGCAGGGACGGCGGGGGCGGCCTTTGCCGCCTTTTGGCCCTTGCCTTTCCCCTTTCCCTTCCCAGTCTGCGTTTGCGCCTGGCTGGGAGGCGTGGCGGCAGGGACAGCAGAGACGGCTGTTGCTGTCTTCCTGGCCTTGCCCTTGTTCCTCCCTCTCCCGACCACTTCAATCCAACCCTCCTGGTTGGACGGAGTGGTGGAAGGGAGATTGGCGTCCTCTCCTTGCGAGGACGGCCCCGGCTCGACTCGCCTCTTGTCCGCCGCGAGCGGCGGTCGGAGGCGCTGCTCCGGCAAGAGCCGGTCCTCAATACCCGCAAAGCAGGCTCGGGTGAAAGCCCGCTCCTCCATAACCACTTTGCGGATAACATCCTCAAGTTGGCTGGAGGCGGGGGCTTCCACGGCAGGCGACGTGCCCTGACTTGGCGGGGCGGTGGCGTCAGCCAACTTCTGATGAAGCTGGCTGACCTCCGATTGCAGGCGATCCACTTTCGCCTGCAGCTGCCTCGTCTCGTCGGTGCTCGTCCGGCTGACAAGCTCCTTGATAATGCCGCGCAAGCTCGTGGCCCTGCATTTAAGGGACTTTTGGAAAGTCCCTTTTAAGTGCGAGGACTTTGCGGCAACCTCCACAATCCCCTCCTCGTCCTCCTCCGCCATCCGCTCGAGCTCCACAACGGAGAAGTCCGAGTAAAGGACGTGGGACGCGCCGTATCCGGACTTGGCCCGGGCGGCACGCGCTCGCTGCTCCTTAAGAGCAACCATCTCCTCCAGCTCCTCCTGGAGCTGTGCCCGCCGAGCCAGGTCCAGCTGGCGTTGGGCATCTGCGAGACCCACTGAGTGGGTGTCTGCGGCTGTCACTGGCCTCTTCGCCTTCGACAGCCCCGTCGAGCCTGAGGCCGAGGAACCCTCGGACCCGCTCTTGCGACGCGCGGCGCGCTTTCGCGACCGCGAACAACCCGCGTCTGAGACGAGGGACTCGTCAGAGTCCGACGTCTCGTCAGCCCTCCTAAAAAAGCTAGCCGCAGACGGCGCGCGGCTAGCTTCTGACGCCGAAGCGTCAGACTGGCCCTGAGAAGGGCCGTTGGGTTGGCCCTGAGAAGGGCCGTTGGGTTGGCCCTGAAAAGGGCCTTTTAGGAAACGCCCTTGGGCGTCCCGCTTGGGTTTAGGCATATTGCCTCCTCCGAAATCGCAGCTGAATCCGCCAGATAAAATAAAATCGCTACGAGAGCACACTGTTCTTTGGCCGAACCCCAGTCTGCCACTCCGTTACGGTGACAGAACTGGGTCGTTTCCAGGGGACGCGACGTGGACGCAAACAGTGTGAGGGGGTCCCCCCCCCCAACCTAACCTTTTTTTTTTTTTTTTTTTGTTTCGGCTGGGAAAAAATGCATTACGCATACCCTCTCACTCGGGGGAGTGGGAGGGGTATGTGGGACTCCCCGGGCAAGCCCGGTATA
>CAWLEM010000024.1:0-35398 GCA_963859965.1 Ceramica pisi | reverse complement strand
GATGGATTTCGATTCGCGCGCAGCGCCGGGAAACCTAGGTAAGTATGGCGAGAACCTGATTCCTGAAAAGAACGGGAATCTAATGACAAATTTGGAAGTTATTGAATTCTGAAGGTGTAAAGTCAAAAGTACAGGAACCCCTTAAGGGAAGTCAAAAATTTTTTGTCAGTTGGCAAGCGGACGCCTAAAAATAATGTTCACGCGCGAAAACCGCTTCAAAAACGCAATACAGAGCTCGAAGATATCGCGATTTGTGTTTCGACGATGCTTGCTTAGGTGGTTTTGGCTATATGTACCTATGTATAGATATAACCTAGTTTTAAGATTTTGATGTTCCAGAGGAGCTACGGGCACGTGTGAGGTGTCTGGGAACGCGTCTCGTCGCGAGCAAGCCCACGGGAACGTTTTCAGATGTACGTTGGGAAGAAAATTTTTGAAAAGTGGCCAAAAAACCAGTTTTTTGATGGAAAATGAGAAAATTTTTGGATTTCTCTGCGAGCTAGACGGGCGTGCGAGGTGTCCAGAGACGCGTCTCGTCGCGAGCAAGCCCACAGGAACGTTTTCGGAATTACTTCGGGAACAAAAAATTTGAAAGGTGGTCAAAAAATGTGTTTTTTGATGGAAAATCGAAGTTTTCAGCGACCCGGAGGGGTTTCGATTCGCGCGCAGCGCCGGGAAACCTAGGTTAGTGTGGCGAGAACTCGATTCCTCAAAAATGATCGGAATCTAATGATGGGATTGAAAGTTATAGACTTTTGTATGAGATTTGTATGGAAAATTTTAGAAAATGAAAATTTTTGATGTTTCCGTCAAGCTAGACGTGCGTGCGAGGTGTCCAGAAACACGTAATTTCGCGAGCTAGCCCACAGGAACGTTTCCAGCACTACTTTGGGAACAAAATTTTGCAGGGTGGTCAAAAAACCACTTTTTTTGAGTTTTTACAGGAAAACCAAGTTTTCAGCGACCTGGATGGATTTCGATTCGCGCGCAGCGCCGGGAAACCTAGGTAAGTATGGCGAGAACCTGATTCCTGAAAAGAACGGGAATCTAATGACAAATTTGGAAGTTATTGAATTCTGAAGGTGTAAAGTCAAAAGTACAGGAACCCCTTAAGGGAAGTCAAAAATTTTTTGTCAGTTGGCAAGCGGACGCCTAAAAATAATGTTCACGCGCGAAAACCGCTTCAAAAACGCAATACAGAGCTCGAAGATATCGCGATTTGTGTTTCGACGATGCTTGCTTAGGTGGTTTTGGCTATATGTACCTATGTATAGATATAACCTAGTTTTAAGATTTTGATGTTCCAGAGGAGCTACGGGCACGTGTGAGGTGTCTGGGAACGCGTCTCGTCGCGAGCAAGCCCACGGGAACGTTTTCAGATGTACGTTGGGAAGAAAATTTTTGAAAAGTGGCCAAAAAACCAGTTTTTTGATGGAAAATGAGAAAATTTTTGGATTTCTCTGCGAGCTAGACGGGCGTGCGAGGTGTCCAGAGACGCGTCTCGTCGCGAGCAAGCCCACAGGAACGTTTTCGGAATTACTTCGGGAACAAAAAATTTGAAAGGTGGTCAAAAAATGTGTTTTTTGATGGAAAATCGAAGTTTTCAGCGACCCGGAGGGGTTTCGATTCGCGCGCAGCGCCGGGAAACCTAGGTTAGTGTGGCGAGAACTCGATTCCTCAAAAATGATCGGAATCTAATGATGGGATTGAAAGTTATAGACTTTTGTATGAGATTTGTATGGAAAATTTTAGAAAATGAAAATTTTTGATGTTTCCGTCAAGCTAGACGTGCGTGCGAGGTGTCCAGAAACACGTAATTTCGCGAGCTAGCCCACAGGAACGTTTCCAGCACTACTTTGGGAACAAAATTTTGCAGGGTGGTCAAAAAACCACTTTTTTTGAGTTTTTACAGGAAAACCAAGTTTTCAGCGACCTGGATGGATTTCGATTCGCGCGCAGCGCCGGGAAACCTAGGTAAGTATGGCGAGAACCTGATTCCTGAAAAGAACGGGAATCTAATGACAAATTTGGAAGTTATTGAATTCTGAAGGTGTAAAGTCAAAAGTACAGGAACCCCTTAAGGGAAGTCAAAAATTTTTTGTCAGTTGGCAAGCGGACGCCTAAAAATAATGTTCACGCGCGAAAACCGCTTCAAAAACGCAATACAGAGCTCGAAGATATCGCGATTTGTGTTTCGACGATGCTTGCTTAGGTGGTTTTGGCTATATGTACCTATGTATAGATATAACCTAGTTTTAAGATTTTGATGTTCCAGAGGAGCTACGGGCACGTGTGAGGTGTCTGGGAACGCGTCTCGTCGCGAGCAAGCCCACGGGAACGTTTTCAGATGTACGTTGGGAAGAAAATTTTTGAAAAGTGGCCAAAAAACCAGTTTTTTGATGGAAAATGAGAAAATTTTTGGATTTCTCTGCGAGCTAGACGGGCGTGCGAGGTGTCCAGAGACGCGTCTCGTCGCGAGCAAGCCCACAGGAACGTTTTCGGAATTACTTCGGGAACAAAAAATTTGAAAGGTGGTCAAAAAATGTGTTTTTTGATGGAAAATCGAAGTTTTCAGCGACCCGGAGGGGTTTCGATTCGCGCGCAGCGCCGGGAAACCTAGGTTAGTGTGGCGAGAACTCGATTCCTCAAAAATGATCGGAATCTAATGATGGGATTGAAAGTTATAGACTTTTGTATGAGATTTGTATGGAAAATTTTAGAAAATGAAAATTTTTGATGTTTCCGTCAAGCTAGACGTGCGTGCGAGGTGTCCAGAAACACGTAATTTCGCGAGCTAGCCCACAGGAACGTTTCCAGCACTACTTTGGGAACAAAATTTTGCAGGGTGGTCAAAAAACCACTTTTTTTGAGTTTTTACAGGAAAACCAAGTTTTCAGCGACCTGGATGGATTTCGATTCGCGCGCAGCGCCGGGAAACCTAGGTAAGTATGGCGAGAACCTGATTCCTGAAAAGAACGGGAATCTAATGACAAATTTGGAAGTTATTGAATTCTGAAGGTGTAAAGTCAAAAGTACAGGAACCCCTTAAGGGAAGTCAAAAATTTTTTGTCAGTTGGCAAGCGGACGCCTAAAAATAATGTTCACGCGCGAAAACCGCTTCAAAAACGCAATACAGAGCTCGAAGATATCGCGATTTGTGTTTCGACGATGCTTGCTTAGGTGGTTTTGGCTATATGTACCTATGTATAGATATAACCTAGTTTTAAGATTTTGATGTTCCAGAGGAGCTACGGGCACGTGTGAGGTGTCTGGGAACGCGTCTCGTCGCGAGCAAGCCCACGGGAACGTTTTCAGATGTACGTTGGGAAGAAAATTTTTGAAAAGTGGCCAAAAAACCAGTTTTTTGATGGAAAATGAGAAAATTTTTGGATTTCTCTGCGAGCTAGACGGGCGTGCGAGGTGTCCAGAGACGCGTCTCGTCGCGAGCAAGCCCACAGGAACGTTTTCGGAATTACTTCGGGAACAAAAAATTTGAAAGGTGGTCAAAAAATGTGTTTTTTGATGGAAAATCGAAGTTTTCAGCGACCCGGAGGGGTTTCGATTCGCGCGCAGCGCCGGGAAACCTAGGTTAGTGTGGCGAGAACTCGATTCCTCAAAAATGATCGGAATCTAATGATGGGATTGAAAGTTATAGACTTTTGTATGAGATTTGTATGGAAAATTTTAGAAAATGAAAATTTTTGATGTTTCCGTCAAGCTAGACGTGCGTGCGAGGTGTCCAGAAACACGTAATTTCGCGAGCTAGCCCACAGGAACGTTTCCAGCACTACTTTGGGAACAAAATTTTGCAGGGTGGTCAAAAAACCACTTTTTTTGAGTTTTTACAGGAAAACCAAGTTTTCAGCGACCTGGATGGATTTCGATTCGCGCGCAGCGCCGGGAAACCTAGGTAAGTATGGCGAGAACCTGATTCCTGAAAAGAACGGGAATCTAATGACAAATTTGGAAGTTATTGAATTCTGAAGGTGTAAAGTCAAAAGTACAGGAACCCCTTAAGGGAAGTCAAAAATTTTTTGTCAGTTGGCAAGCGGACGCCTAAAAATAATGTTCACGCGCGAAAACCGCTTCAAAAACGCAATACAGAGCTCGAAGATATCGCGATTTGTGTTTCGACGATGCTTGCTTAGGTGGTTTTGGCTATATGTACCTATGTATAGATATAACCTAGTTTTAAGATTTTGATGTTCCAGAGGAGCTACGGGCACGTGTGAGGTGTCTGGGAACGCGTCTCGTCGCGAGCAAGCCCACGGGAACGTTTTCAGATGTACGTTGGGAAGAAAATTTTTGAAAAGTGGCCAAAAAACCAGTTTTTTGATGGAAAATGAGAAAATTTTTGGATTTCTCTGCGAGCTAGACGGGCGTGCGAGGTGTCCAGAGACGCGTCTCGTCGCGAGCAAGCCCACAGGAACGTTTTCGGAATTACTTCGGGAACAAAAAATTTGAAAGGTGGTCAAAAAATGTGTTTTTTGATGGAAAATCGAAGTTTTCAGCGACCCGGAGGGGTTTCGATTCGCGCGCAGCGCCGGGAAACCTAGGTTAGTGTGGCGAGAACTCGATTCCTCAAAAATGATCGGAATCTAATGATGGGATTGAAAGTTATAGACTTTTGTATGAGATTTGTATGGAAAATTTTAGAAAATGAAAATTTTTGATGTTTCCGTCAAGCTAGACGTGCGTGCGAGGTGTCCAGAAACACGTAATTTCGCGAGCTAGCCCACAGGAACGTTTCCAGCACTACTTTGGGAACAAAATTTTGCAGGGTGGTCAAAAAACCACTTTTTTTGAGTTTTTACAGGAAAACCAAGTTTTCAGCGACCTGGATGGATTTCGATTCGCGCGCAGCGCCGGGAAACCTAGGTAAGTATGGCGAGAACCTGATTCCTGAAAAGAACGGGAATCTAATGACAAATTTGGAAGTTATTGAATTCTGAAGGTGTAAAGTCAAAAGTACAGGAACCCCTTAAGGGAAGTCAAAAATTTTTTGTCAGTTGGCAAGCGGACGCCTAAAAATAATGTTCACGCGCGAAAACCGCTTCAAAAACGCAATACAGAGCTCGAAGATATCGCGATTTGTGTTTCGACGATGCTTGCTTAGGTGGTTTTGGCTATATGTACCTATGTATAGATATAACCTAGTTTTAAGATTTTGATGTTCCAGAGGAGCTACGGGCACGTGTGAGGTGTCTGGGAACGCGTCTCGTCGCGAGCAAGCCCACGGGAACGTTTTCAGATGTACGTTGGGAAGAAAATTTTTGAAAAGTGGCCAAAAAACCAGTTTTTTGATGGAAAATGAGAAAATTTTTGGATTTCTCTGCGAGCTAGACGGGCGTGCGAGGTGTCCAGAGACGCGTCTCGTCGCGAGCAAGCCCACAGGAACGTTTTCGGAATTACTTCGGGAACAAAAAATTTGAAAGGTGGTCAAAAAATGTGTTTTTTGATGGAAAATCGAAGTTTTCAGCGACCCGGAGGGGTTTCGATTCGCGCGCAGCGCCGGGAAACCTAGGTTAGTGTGGCGAGAACTCGATTCCTCAAAAATGATCGGAATCTAATGATGGGATTGAAAGTTATAGACTTTTGTATGAGATTTGTATGGAAAATTTTAGAAAATGAAAATTTTTGATGTTTCCGTCAAGCTAGACGTGCGTGCGAGGTGTCCAGAAACACGTAATTTCGCGAGCTAGCCCACAGGAACGTTTCCAGCACTACTTTGGGAACAAAATTTTGCAGGGTGGTCAAAAAACCACTTTTTTTGAGTTTTTACAGGAAAACCAAGTTTTCAGCGACCTGGATGGATTTCGATTCGCGCGCAGCGCCGGGAAACCTAGGTAAGTATGGCGAGAACCTGATTCCTGAAAAGAACGGGAATCTAATGACAAATTTGGAAGTTATTGAATTCTGAAGGTGTAAAGTCAAAAGTACAGGAACCCCTTAAGGGAAGTCAAAAATTTTTTGTCAGTTGGCAAGCGGACGCCTAAAAATAATGTTCACGCGCGAAAACCGCTTCAAAAACGCAATACAGAGCTCGAAGATATCGCGATTTGTGTTTCGACGATGCTTGCTTAGGTGGTTTTGGCTATATGTACCTATGTATAGATATAACCTAGTTTTAAGATTTTGATGTTCCAGAGGAGCTACGGGCACGTGTGAGGTGTCTGGGAACGCGTCTCGTCGCGAGCAAGCCCACGGGAACGTTTTCAGATGTACGTTGGGAAGAAAATTTTTGAAAAGTGGCCAAAAAACCAGTTTTTTGATGGAAAATGAGAAAATTTTTGGATTTCTCTGCGAGCTAGACGGGCGTGCGAGGTGTCCAGAGACGCGTCTCGTCGCGAGCAAGCCCACAGGAACGTTTTCGGAATTACTTCGGGAACAAAAAATTTGAAAGGTGGTCAAAAAATGTGTTTTTTGATGGAAAATCGAAGTTTTCAGCGACCCGGAGGGGTTTCGATTCGCGCGCAGCGCCGGGAAACCTAGGTTAGTGTGGCGAGAACTCGATTCCTCAAAAATGATCGGAATCTAATGATGGGATTGAAAGTTATAGACTTTTGTATGAGATTTGTATGGAAAATTTTAGAAAATGAAAATTTTTGATGTTTCCGTCAAGCTAGACGTGCGTGCGAGGTGTCCAGAAACACGTAATTTCGCGAGCTAGCCCACAGGAACGTTTCCAGCACTACTTTGGGAACAAAATTTTGCAGGGTGGTCAAAAAACCACTTTTTTTGAGTTTTTACAGGAAAACCAAGTTTTCAGCGACCTGGATGGATTTCGATTCGCGCGCAGCGCCGGGAAACCTAGGTAAGTATGGCGAGAACCTGATTCCTGAAAAGAACGGGAATCTAATGACAAATTTGGAAGTTATTGAATTCTGAAGGTGTAAAGTCAAAAGTACAGGAACCCCTTAAGGGAAGTCAAAAATTTTTTGTCAGTTGGCAAGCGGACGCCTAAAAATAATGTTCACGCGCGAAAACCGCTTCAAAAACGCAATACAGAGCTCGAAGATATCGCGATTTGTGTTTCGACGATGCTTGCTTAGGTGGTTTTGGCTATATGTACCTATGTATAGATATAACCTAGTTTTAAGATTTTGATGTTCCAGAGGAGCTACGGGCACGTGTGAGGTGTCTGGGAACGCGTCTCGTCGCGAGCAAGCCCACGGGAACGTTTTCAGATGTACGTTGGGAAGAAAATTTTTGAAAAGTGGCCAAAAAACCAGTTTTTTGATGGAAAATGAGAAAATTTTTGGATTTCTCTGCGAGCTAGACGGGCGTGCGAGGTGTCCAGAGACGCGTCTCGTCGCGAGCAAGCCCACAGGAACGTTTTCGGAATTACTTCGGGAACAAAAAATTTGAAAGGTGGTCAAAAAATGTGTTTTTTGATGGAAAATCGAAGTTTTCAGCGACCCGGAGGGGTTTCGATTCGCGCGCAGCGCCGGGAAACCTAGGTTAGTGTGGCGAGAACTCGATTCCTCAAAAATGATCGGAATCTAATGATGGGATTGAAAGTTATAGACTTTTGTATGAGATTTGTATGGAAAATTTTAGAAAATGAAAATTTTTGATGTTTCCGTCAAGCTAGACGTGCGTGCGAGGTGTCCAGAAACACGTAATTTCGCGAGCTAGCCCACAGGAACGTTTCCAGCACTACTTTGGGAACAAAATTTTGCAGGGTGGTCAAAAAACCACTTTTTTTGAGTTTTTACAGGAAAACCAAGTTTTCAGCGACCTGGATGGATTTCGATTCGCGCGCAGCGCCGGGAAACCTAGGTAAGTATGGCGAGAACCTGATTCCTGAAAAGAACGGGAATCTAATGACAAATTTGGAAGTTATTGAATTCTGAAGGTGTAAAGTCAAAAGTACAGGAACCCCTTAAGGGAAGTCAAAAATTTTTTGTCAGTTGGCAAGCGGACGCCTAAAAATAATGTTCACGCGCGAAAACCGCTTCAAAAACGCAATACAGAGCTCGAAGATATCGCGATTTGTGTTTCGACGATGCTTGCTTAGGTGGTTTTGGCTATATGTACCTATGTATAGATATAACCTAGTTTTAAGATTTTGATGTTCCAGAGGAGCTACGGGCACGTGTGAGGTGTCTGGGAACGCGTCTCGTCGCGAGCAAGCCCACGGGAACGTTTTCAGATGTACGTTGGGAAGAAAATTTTTGAAAAGTGGCCAAAAAACCAGTTTTTTGATGGAAAATGAGAAAATTTTTGGATTTCTCTGCGAGCTAGACGGGCGTGCGAGGTGTCCAGAGACGCGTCTCGTCGCGAGCAAGCCCACAGGAACGTTTTCGGAATTACTTCGGGAACAAAAAATTTGAAAGGTGGTCAAAAAATGTGTTTTTTGATGGAAAATCGAAGTTTTCAGCGACCCGGAGGGGTTTCGATTCGCGCGCAGCGCCGGGAAACCTAGGTTAGTGTGGCGAGAACTCGATTCCTCAAAAATGATCGGAATCTAATGATGGGATTGAAAGTTATAGACTTTTGTATGAGATTTGTATGGAAAATTTTAGAAAATGAAAATTTTTGATGTTTCCGTCAAGCTAGACGTGCGTGCGAGGTGTCCAGAAACACGTAATTTCGCGAGCTAGCCCACAGGAACGTTTCCAGCACTACTTTGGGAACAAAATTTTGCAGGGTGGTCAAAAAACCACTTTTTTTGAGTTTTTACAGGAAAACCAAGTTTTCAGCGACCTGGATGGATTTCGATTCGCGCGCAGCGCCGGGAAACCTAGGTAAGTATGGCGAGAACCTGATTCCTGAAAAGAACGGGAATCTAATGACAAATTTGGAAGTTATTGAATTCTGAAGGTGTAAAGTCAAAAGTACAGGAACCCCTTAAGGGAAGTCAAAAATTTTTTGTCAGTTGGCAAGCGGACGCCTAAAAATAATGTTCACGCGCGAAAACCGCTTCAAAAACGCAATACAGAGCTCGAAGATATCGCGATTTGTGTTTCGACGATGCTTGCTTAGGTGGTTTTGGCTATATGTACCTATGTATAGATATAACCTAGTTTTAAGATTTTGATGTTCCAGAGGAGCTACGGGCACGTGTGAGGTGTCTGGGAACGCGTCTCGTCGCGAGCAAGCCCACGGGAACGTTTTCAGATGTACGTTGGGAAGAAAATTTTTGAAAAGTGGCCAAAAAACCAGTTTTTTGATGGAAAATGAGAAAATTTTTGGATTTCTCTGCGAGCTAGACGGGCGTGCGAGGTGTCCAGAGACGCGTCTCGTCGCGAGCAAGCCCACAGGAACGTTTTCGGAATTACTTCGGGAACAAAAAATTTGAAAGGTGGTCAAAAAATGTGTTTTTTGATGGAAAATCGAAGTTTTCAGCGACCCGGAGGGGTTTCGATTCGCGCGCAGCGCCGGGAAACCTAGGTTAGTGTGGCGAGAACTCGATTCCTCAAAAATGATCGGAATCTAATGATGGGATTGAAAGTTATAGACTTTTGTATGAGATTTGTATGGAAAATTTTAGAAAATGAAAATTTTTGATGTTTCCGTCAAGCTAGACGTGCGTGCGAGGTGTCCAGAAACACGTAATTTCGCGAGCTAGCCCACAGGAACGTTTCCAGCACTACTTTGGGAACAAAATTTTGCAGGGTGGTCAAAAAACCACTTTTTTTGAGTTTTTACAGGAAAACCAAGTTTTCAGCGACCTGGATGGATTTCGATTCGCGCGCAGCGCCGGGAAACCTAGGTAAGTATGGCGAGAACCTGATTCCTGAAAAGAACGGGAATCTAATGACAAATTTGGAAGTTATTGAATTCTGAAGGTGTAAAGTCAAAAGTACAGGAACCCCTTAAGGGAAGTCAAAAATTTTTTGTCAGTTGGCAAGCGGACGCCTAAAAATAATGTTCACGCGCGAAAACCGCTTCAAAAACGCAATACAGAGCTCGAAGATATCGCGATTTGTGTTTCGACGATGCTTGCTTAGGTGGTTTTGGCTATATGTACCTATGTATAGATATAACCTAGTTTTAAGATTTTGATGTTCCAGAGGAGCTACGGGCACGTGTGAGGTGTCTGGGAACGCGTCTCGTCGCGAGCAAGCCCACGGGAACGTTTTCAGATGTACGTTGGGAAGAAAATTTTTGAAAAGTGGCCAAAAAACCAGTTTTTTGATGGAAAATGAGAAAATTTTTGGATTTCTCTGCGAGCTAGACGGGCGTGCGAGGTGTCCAGAGACGCGTCTCGTCGCGAGCAAGCCCACAGGAACGTTTTCGGAATTACTTCGGGAACAAAAAATTTGAAAGGTGGTCAAAAAATGTGTTTTTTGATGGAAAATCGAAGTTTTCAGCGACCCGGAGGGGTTTCGATTCGCGCGCAGCGCCGGGAAACCTAGGTTAGTGTGGCGAGAACTCGATTCCTCAAAAATGATCGGAATCTAATGATGGGATTGAAAGTTATAGACTTTTGTATGAGATTTGTATGGAAAATTTTAGAAAATGAAAATTTTTGATGTTTCCGTCAAGCTAGACGTGCGTGCGAGGTGTCCAGAAACACGTAATTTCGCGAGCTAGCCCACAGGAACGTTTCCAGCACTACTTTGGGAACAAAATTTTGCAGGGTGGTCAAAAAACCACTTTTTTTGAGTTTTTACAGGAAAACCAAGTTTTCAGCGACCTGGATGGATTTCGATTCGCGCGCAGCGCCGGGAAACCTAGGTAAGTATGGCGAGAACCTGATTCCTGAAAAGAACGGGAATCTAATGACAAATTTGGAAGTTATTGAATTCTGAAGGTGTAAAGTCAAAAGTACAGGAACCCCTTAAGGGAAGTCAAAAATTTTTTGTCAGTTGGCAAGCGGACGCCTAAAAATAATGTTCACGCGCGAAAACCGCTTCAAAAACGCAATACAGAGCTCGAAGATATCGCGATTTGTGTTTCGACGATGCTTGCTTAGGTGGTTTTGGCTATATGTACCTATGTATAGATATAACCTAGTTTTAAGATTTTGATGTTCCAGAGGAGCTACGGGCACGTGTGAGGTGTCTGGGAACGCGTCTCGTCGCGAGCAAGCCCACGGGAACGTTTTCAGATGTACGTTGGGAAGAAAATTTTTGAAAAGTGGCCAAAAAACCAGTTTTTTGATGGAAAATGAGAAAATTTTTGGATTTCTCTGCGAGCTAGACGGGCGTGCGAGGTGTCCAGAGACGCGTCTCGTCGCGAGCAAGCCCACAGGAACGTTTTCGGAATTACTTCGGGAACAAAAAATTTGAAAGGTGGTCAAAAAATGTGTTTTTTGATGGAAAATCGAAGTTTTCAGCGACCCGGAGGGGTTTCGATTCGCGCGCAGCGCCGGGAAACCTAGGTTAGTGTGGCGAGAACTCGATTCCTTAAAAATGATCGGAATCTAATGATGGGATTGAAAGTTATAGACTTTTGTATGAGATTTGTATGGAAAATTTTAGAAAATGAAAATTTTTGATGTTTCCGTCAAGCTAGACGTGCGTGCGAGGTGTCCAGAAACACGTAATTTCGCGAGCTAGCCCACAGGAACGTTTCCAGCACTACTTTGGGAACAAAATTTTGCAGGGTGGTCAAAAAACCACTTTTTTTGAGTTTTTACAGGAAAACCAAGTTTTCAGCGACCTGGATGGATTTCGATTCGCGCGCAGCGCCGGGAAACCTAGGTAAGTATGGCGAGAACCTGATTCCTGAAAAGAACGGGAATCTAATGACAAATTTGGAAGTTATTGAATTCTGAAGGTGTAAAGTCAAAAGTACAGGAACCCCTTAAGGGAAGTCAAAAATTTTTTGTCAGTTGGCAAGCGGACGCCTAAAAATAATGTTCACGCGCGAAAACCGCTTCAAAAACGCAATACAGAGCTCGAAGATATCGCGATTTGTGTTTCGACGATGCTTGCTTAGGTGGTTTTGGCTATATGTACCTATGTATAGATATAACCTAGTTTTAAGATTTTGATGTTCCAGAGGAGCTACGGGCACGTGTGAGGTGTCTGGGAACGCGTCTCGTCGCGAGCAAGCCCACGGGAACGTTTTCAGATGTACGTTGGGAAGAAAATTTTTGAAAAGTGGCCAAAAAACCAGTTTTTTGATGGAAAATGAGAAAATTTTTGGATTTCTCTGCGAGCTAGACGGGCGTGCGAGGTGTCCAGAGACGCGTCTCGTCGCGAGCAAGCCCACAGGAACGTTTTCGGAATTACTTCGGGAACAAAAAATTTGAAAGGTGGTCAAAAAATGTGTTTTTTGATGGAAAATCGAAGTTTTCAGCGACCCGGAGGGGTTTCGATTCGCGCGCAGCGCCGGGAAACCTAGGTTAGTGTGGCGAGAACTCGATTCCTCAAAAATGATCGGAATCTAATGATGGGATTGAAAGTTATAGACTTTTGTATGAGATTTGTATGGAAAATTTTAGAAAATGAAAATTTTTGATGTTTCCGTCAAGCTAGACGTGCGTGCGAGGTGTCCAGAAACACGTAATTTCGCGAGCTAGCCCACAGGAACGTTTCCAGCACTACTTTGGGAACAAAATTTTGCAGGGTGGTCAAAAAACCACTTTTTTTGAGTTTTTACAGGAAAACCAAGTTTTCAGCGACCTGGATGGATTTCGATTCGCGCGCAGCGCCGGGAAACCTAGGTAAGTATGGCGAGAACCTGATTCCTGAAAAGAACGGGAATCTAATGACAAATTTGGAAGTTATTGAATTCTGAAGGTGTAAAGTCAAAAGTACAGGAACCCCTTAAGGGAAGTCAAAAATTTTTTGTCAGTTGGCAAGCGGACGCCTAAAAATAATGTTCACGCGCGAAAACCGCTTCAAAAACGCAATACAGAGCTCGAAGATATCGCGATTTGTGTTTCGACGATGCTTGCTTAGGTGGTTTTGGCTATATGTACCTATGTATAGATATAACCTAGTTTTAAGATTTTGATGTTCCAGAGGAGCTACGGGCACGTGTGAGGTGTCTGGGAACGCGTCTCGTCGCGAGCAAGCCCACGGGAACGTTTTCAGATGTACGTTGGGAAGAAAATTTTTGAAAAGTGGCCAAAAAACCAGTTTTTTGATGGAAAATGAGAAAATTTTTGGATTTCTCTGCGAGCTAGACGGGCGTGCGAGGTGTCCAGAGACGCGTCTCGTCGCGAGCAAGCCCACAGGAACGTTTTCGGAATTACTTCGGGAACAAAAAATTTGAAAGGTGGTCAAAAAATGTGTTTTTTGATGGAAAATCGAAGTTTTCAGCGACCCGGAGGGGTTTCGATTCGCGCGCAGCGCCGGGAAACCTAGGTTAGTGTGGCGAGAACTCGATTCCTCAAAAATGATCGGAATCTAATGATGGGATTGAAAGTTATAGACTTTTGTATGAGATTTGTATGGAAAATTTTAGAAAATGAAAATTTTTGATGTTTCCGTCAAGCTAGACGTGCGTGCGAGGTGTCCAGAAACACGTAATTTCGCGAGCTAGCCCACAGGAACGTTTCCAGCACTACTTTGGGAACAAAATTTTGCAGGGTGGTCAAAAAACCACTTTTTTTGAGTTTTTACAGGAAAACCAAGTTTTCAGCGACCTGGATGGATTTCGATTCGCGCGCAGCGCCGGGAAACCTAGGTAAGTATGGCGAGAACCTGATTCCTGAAAAGAACGGGAATCTAATGACAAATTTGGAAGTTATTGAATTCTGAAGGTGTAAAGTCAAAAGTACAGGAACCCCTTAAGGGAAGTCAAAAATTTTTTGTCAGTTGGCAAGCGGACGCCTAAAAATAATGTTCACGCGCGAAAACCGCTTCAAAAACGCAATACAGAGCTCGAAGATATCGCGATTTGTGTTTCGACGATGCTTGCTTAGGTGGTTTTGGCTATATGTACCTATGTATAGATATAACCTAGTTTTAAGATTTTGATGTTCCAGAGGAGCTACGGGCACGTGTGAGGTGTCTGGGAACGCGTCTCGTCGCGAGCAAGCCCACGGGAACGTTTTCAGATGTACGTTGGGAAGAAAATTTTTGAAAAGTGGCCAAAAAACCAGTTTTTTGATGGAAAATGAGAAAATTTTTGGATTTCTCTGCGAGCTAGACGGGCGTGCGAGGTGTCCAGAGACGCGTCTCGTCGCGAGCAAGCCCACAGGAACGTTTTCGGAATTACTTCGGGAACAAAAAATTTGAAAGGTGGTCAAAAAATGTGTTTTTTGATGGAAAATCGAAGTTTTCAGCGACCCGGAGGGGTTTCGATTCGCGCGCAGCGCCGGGAAACCTAGGTTAGTGTGGCGAGAACTCGATTCCTCAAAAATGATCGGAATCTAATGATGGGATTGAAAGTTATAGACTTTTGTATGAGATTTGTATGGAAAATTTTAGAAAATGAAAATTTTTGATGTTTCCGTCAAGCTAGACGTGCGTGCGAGGTGTCCAGAAACACGTAATTTCGCGAGCTAGCCCACAGGAACGTTTCCAGCACTACTTTGGGAACAAAATTTTGCAGGGTGGTCAAAAAACCACTTTTTTTGAGTTTTTACAGGAAAACCAAGTTTTCAGCGACCTGGATGGATTTCGATTCGCGCGCAGCGCCGGGAAACCTAGGTAAGTATGGCGAGAACCTGATTCCTGAAAAGAACGGGAATCTAATGACAAATTTGGAAGTTATTGAATTCTGAAGGTGTAAAGTCAAAAGTACAGGAACCCCTTAAGGGAAGTCAAAAATTTTTTGTCAGTTGGCAAGCGGACGCCTAAAAATAATGTTCACGCGCGAAAACCGCTTCAAAAACGCAATACAGAGCTCGAAGATATCGCGATTTGTGTTTCGACGATGCTTGCTTAGGTGGTTTTGGCTATATGTACCTATGTATAGATATAACCTAGTTTTAAGATTTTGATGTTCCAGAGGAGCTACGGGCACGTGTGAGGTGTCTGGGAACGCGTCTCGTCGCGAGCAAGCCCACGGGAACGTTTTCAGATGTACGTTGGGAAGAAAATTTTTGAAAAGTGGCCAAAAAACCAGTTTTTTGATGGAAAATGAGAAAATTTTTGGATTTCTCTGCGAGCTAGACGGGCGTGCGAGGTGTCCAGAGACGCGTCTCGTCGCGAGCAAGCCCACAGGAACGTTTTCGGAATTACTTCGGGAACAAAAAATTTGAAAGGTGGTCAAAAAATGTGTTTTTTGATGGAAAATCGAAGTTTTCAGCGACCCGGAGGGGTTTCGATTCGCGCGCAGCGCCGGGAAACCTAGGTTAGTGTGGCGAGAACTCGATTCCTCAAAAATGATCGGAATCTAATGATGGGATTGAAAGTTATAGACTTTTGTATGAGATTTGTATGGAAAATTTTAGAAAATGAAAATTTTTGATGTTTCCGTCAAGCTAGACGTGCGTGCGAGGTGTCCAGAAACACGTAATTTCGCGAGCTAGCCCACAGGAACGTTTCCAGCACTACTTTGGGAACAAAATTTTGCAGGGTGGTCAAAAAACCACTTTTTTTGAGTTTTTACAGGAAAACCAAGTTTTCAGCGACCTGGATGGATTTCGATTCGCGCGCAGCGCCGGGAAACCTAGGTAAGTATGGCGAGAACCTGATTCCTGAAAAGAACGGGAATCTAATGACAAATTTGGAAGTTATTGAATTCTGAAGGTGTAAAGTCAAAAGTACAGGAACCCCTTAAGGGAAGTCAAAAATTTTTTGTCAGTTGGCAAGCGGACGCCTAAAAATAATGTTCACGCGCGAAAACCGCTTCAAAAACGCAATACAGAGCTCGAAGATATCGCGATTTGTGTTTCGACGATGCTTGCTTAGGTGGTTTTGGCTATATGTACCTATGTATAGATATAACCTAGTTTTAAGATTTTGATGTTCCAGAGGAGCTACGGGCACGTGTGAGGTGTCTGGGAACGCGTCTCGTCGCGAGCAAGCCCACGGGAACGTTTTCAGATGTACGTTGGGAAGAAATTTTTTGAAAAGTGGCCAAAAAACCAGTTTTTTGATGGAAAATGAGAAAATTTTTGGATTTCTCTGCGAGCTAGACGGGCGTGCGAGGTGTCCAGAGACGCGTCTCGTCGCGAGCAAGCCCACAGGAACGTTTTCGGAATTACTTCGGGAACAAAAAATTTGAAAGGTGGTCAAAAAATGTGTTTTTTGATGGAAAATCGAAGTTTTCAGCGACCCGGAGGGGTTTCGATTCGCGCGCAGCGCCGGGAAACCTAGGTTAGTGTGGCGAGAACTCGATTCCTCAAAAATGATCGGAATCTAATGATGGGATTGAAAGTTATAGACTTTTGTATGAGATTTGTATGGAAAATTTTAGAAAATGAAAATTTTTGATGTTTCCGTCAAGCTAGACGTGCGTGCGAGGTGTCCAGAAACACGTAATTTCGCGAGCTAGCCCACAGGAACGTTTCCAGCACTACTTTGGGAACAAAATTTTGCAGGGTGGTCAAAAAACCACTTTTTTTGAGTTTTTACAGGAAAACCAAGTTTTCAGCGACCTGGATGGATTTCGATTCGCGCGCAGCGCCGGGAAACCTAGGTAAGTATGGCGAGAACCTGATTCCTGAAAAGAACGGGAATCTAATGACAAATTTGGAAGTTATTGAATTCTGAAGGTGTAAAGTCAAAAGTACAGGAACCCCTTAAGGGAAGTCAAAAATTTTTTGTCAGTTGGCAAGCGGACGCCTAAAAATAATGTTCACGCGCGAAAACCGCTTCAAAAACGCAATACAGAGCTCGAAGATATCGCGATTTGTGTTTCGACGATGCTTGCTTAGGTGGTTTTGGCTATATGTACCTATGTATAGATATAACCTAGTTTTAAGATTTTGATGTTCCAGAGGAGCTACGGGCACGTGTGAGGTGTCTGGGAACGCGTCTCGTCGCGAGCAAGCCCACGGGAACGTTTTCAGATGTACGTTGGGAAGAAAATTTTTGAAAAGTGGCCAAAAAACCAGTTTTTTGATGGAAAATGAGAAAATTTTTGGATTTCTCTGCGAGCTAGACGGGCGTGCGAGGTGTCCAGAGACGCGTCTCGTCGCGAGCAAGCCCACAGGAACGTTTTCGGAATTACTTCGGGAACAAAAAATTTGAAAGGTGGTCAAAAAATGTGTTTTTTGATGGAAAATCGAAGTTTTCAGCGACCCGGAGGGGTTTCGATTCGCGCGCAGCGCCGGGAAACCTAGGTTAGTGTGGCGAGAACTCGATTCCTCAAAAATGATCGGAATCTAATGATGGGATTGAAAGTTATAGACTTTTGTATGAGATTTGTATGGAAAATTTTAGAAAATGAAAATTTTTGATGTTTCCGTCAAGCTAGACGTGCGTGCGAGGTGTCCAGAAACACGTAATTTCGCGAGCTAGCCCACAGGAACGTTTCCAGCACTACTTTGGGAACAAAATTTTGCAGGGTGGTCAAAAAACCACTTTTTTTGAGTTTTTACAGGAAAACCAAGTTTTCAGCGACCTGGATGGATTTCGATTCGCGCGCAGCGCCGGGAAACCTAGGTAAGTATGGCGAGAACCTGATTCCTGAAAAGAACGGGAATCTAATGACAAATTTGGAAGTTATTGAATTCTGAAGGTGTAAAGTCAAAAGTACAGGAACCCCTTAAGGGAAGTCAAAAATTTTTTGTCAGTTGGCAAGCGGACGACTAAAAATAATGTTCACGCGCGAAAACCGCTTCAAAAACGCAATACAGAGCTCGAAGATATCGCGATTTGTGTTTCGACGATGCTTGCTTAGGTGGTTTTGGCTATATGTACCTATGTATAGATATAACCTAGTTTTAAGATTTTGATGTTCCAGAGGAGCTACGGGCACGTGTGAGGTGTCTGGGAACGCGTCTCGTCGCGAGCAAGCCCACGGGAACGTTTTCAGATGTACGTTGGGAAGAAAATTTTTGAAAAGTGGCCAAAAAACCAGTTTTTTGATGGAAAATGAGAAAATTTTTGGATTTCTCTGCGAGCTAGACGGGCGTGCGAGGTGTCCAGAGACGCGTCTCGTCGCGAGCAAGCCCACAGGAACGTTTTCGGAATTACCTCGGGAACAAAAAATTTGAAAGGTGGTCAAAAAATGTGTTTTTTGATGGAAAATCGAAGTTTTCAGCGACCCGGAGGGGTTTCGATTCGCGCGCAGCGCCGGGAAACCAAGGTTAGTGTGGCGAGAACTCGATTCCTCAAAAATGATCGGAATCCAATGATGGGATTGAAAGTTATAGACTTTTGTATGAGATTTGTATGGAAAATTCTAGAAAATGAAAATTTTTGATGTTTCCGTCAAGCTAGACGTGCGTGCGAGGTGTCCAGAAACACGTAATTTCGCGAGCTAGCCCACAGGAACGTTTCCAGCACCACTTTGGGAACAAAATCTTGCAGGGTGGTCAAAAAACCACTTTTTTTGAGTTTTTACAGGAAAACCAAGTTTTCAGCGACCTGGATGGATTTCGATTCGCGCGCAGCGCCGGGAAACCTAGGTAAGTATGGCGAGAACCTGATTCCTGAAAAGAACGGGAATCTAATGACAAATTTGGAAGTTATTGAATTCTGAAGGTGTAAAGTCAAAAGTACAGGAACCCCTTAAGGGAAGTCAAAAATTTTTTGTCAGTTGGCAAGCGGACGCCTAAAAATAATGTTCACGCGCGAAAACCGCTTCAAAAACGCAATACAGAGCTCGAAGATATCGCGATTTGTGTTTCGACGATGCTTGCTTAGGTGGTTTTGGCTATATGTACCTATGTATAGATATAACCTAGTTTTAAGATTTTGATGTTCCAGAGGAGCTACGGGCACGTGTGAGGTGTCCGGGAACGCGTCTCGTCGCGAGCAAGCCCACGGGAACGTTTTCAGAAGTACGTTGGGAAGAAAATTTTTGAAAAGCGGCCAAAAAACCAGTTTTTTGATGGAAAATGAGAAAATTTTTGGATTTCTCTGCGAGCTAGACGGGCGTGCGAGGTGTCCAGAGACGCGTCTCGTCGCGAGCAAGCCCACAGGAACGTTTTCGGAATTACCTCGGGAACAAAAAATTTGAAAGGTGGTCAAAAAATGTGTTTTTTGATGGAAAATCGAAGTTTTCAGCGACCCGGAGGGGTTTCGATTCGCGCGCAGCGCCGGGAAACCAAGGTTAGTGTGGCGAGAACTCGATTCCTCAAAAATGATCGGAATCCAATGATGGGATTGAAAGTTATAGACTTTTGTATGAGATTTGTATGGAAAATTCTAGAAAATGAAAATTTTTGATGTTTCCGTCAAGCTAGACGTGCGTGCGAGGTGTCCAGAAACACGTAATTTCGCGAGCTAGCCCACAGGAACGTTTCCAGCACCACTTTGGGAACAAAATCTTGCAGGGTGGTCAAAAAACCACTTTTTTTGAGTTTTTACAGGAAAACCAAGTTTTCAGCGACCTGGATGGATTTCGATTCGCGCGCAGCGCCGGGAAACCTAGGTAAGTATGGCGAGAACCTGATTCCTGAAAAGAACGGGAATCTAATGACAAATTTGGAAGTTATTGAATTCTGAAGGTGTAAAGTCAAAAGTACAGGAACCCCTTAAGGGAAGTCAAAAATTTTTTGTCAGTTGGCAAGCGGACGCCTAAAAATAATGTTCACGCGCGAAAACCGCTTCAAAAACGCAATACAGAGCTCGAAGATATCGCGATTTGTGTTTCGACGATGCTTGCTTAGGTGGTTTTGGCTATATGTACCTATGTATAGATATAACCTAGTTTTAAGATTTTGATGTTCCAGAGGAGCTACGGGCACGTGTGAGGTGTCCGGGAACGCGTCTCGTCGCGAGCAAGCCCACGGGAACGTTTTCAGAAGTACGTTGGGAAGAAAATTTTTGAAAAGCGGCCAAAAAACCAGTTTTTTGATGGAAAATGAGAAAATTTTTGGATTTCTCTGCGAGCTAGACGGGCGTGCGAGGTGTCCAGAGACGCGTCTCGTCGCGAGCAAGCCCACAGGAACGTTTTCGGAATTACCTCGGGAACAAAAAATTTGAAAGGTGGTCAAAAAATGTGTTTTTTGATGGAAAATCGAAGTTTTCAGCGACCCGGAGGGGTTTCGATTCGCGCGCAGCGCCGGGAAACCAAGGTTAGTGTGGCGAGAACTCGATTCCTCAAAAATGATCGGAATCCAATGATGGGATTGAAAGTTATAGACTTTTGTATGAGATTTGTATGGAAAATTCTAGAAAATGAAAATTTTTGATGTTTCCGTCAAGCTAGACGTGCGTGCGAGGTGTCCAGAAACACGTAATTTCGCGAGCTAGCCCACAGGAACGTTTCCAGCACCACTTTGGGAACAAAATCTTGCAGGGTGGTCAAAAAACCACTTTTTTTGAGTTTTTACAGGAAAACCAAGTTTTCAGCGACCTGGATGGATTTCGATTCGCGCGCAGCGCCGGGAAACATAGGTAAGTATGGCGAGAACCTGATTCCTGAAAAGAACGGGAATCTAATGACAAATTTGGAAGTTATTGAATTCTGAAGGTGTAAAGTCAAAAGTACAGGAACCCCTTAAGGGAAGTCAAAAATTTTTTGTCAGTTGGCAAGCGGACGCCTAAAAATAATGTTCACGCGCGAAAACCGCTTCAAAAACGCAATACAGAGCTCGAAGATATCGCGATTTGTGTTTCGACGATGCTTGCTTAGGTGGTTTTGGCTATATGTACCTATGTATAGATATAACCTAGTTTTAAGATTTTGATGTTCCAGAGGAGCTACGGGCACGTGTGAGGTGTCCGGGAACGCGTCTCGTCGCGAGCAAGCCCACGGGAACGTTTTCAGAAGTACGTTGGGAAGAAAATTTTTGAAAAGCGGCCAAAAAACCAGTTTTTTGATGGAAAATGAGAAAATTTTTGGATTTCTCTGCGAGCTAGACGGGCGTGCGAGGTGTCCAGAGACGCGTCTCGTCGCGAGCAAGCCCACAGGAACGTTTTCGGAATTACCTCGGGAACAAAAAATTTGAAAGGTGGTCAAAAAATGTGTTTTTTGATGGAAAATCGAAGTTTTCAGCGACCCGGAGGGGTTTCGATTCGCGCGCAGCGCCGGGAAACCAAGGTTAGTGTGGCGAGAACTCGATTCCTCAAAAATGATCGGAATCCAATGATGGGATTGAAAGTTATAGACTTTTGTATGAGATTTGTATGGAAAATTCTAGAAAATGAAAATTTTTGATGTTTCCGTCAAGCTAGACGTGCGTGCGAGGTGTCCAGAAACACGTAATTTCGCGAGCTAGCCCACAGGAACGTTTCCAGCACCACTTTGGGAACAAAATCTTGCAGGGTGGTCAAAAAACCACTTTTTTTGAGTTTTTACAGGAAAACCAAGTTTTCAGCGACCTGGATGGATTTCGATTCGCGCGCAGCGCCGGGAAACCTAGGTAAGTATGGCGAGAACCTGATTCCTGAAAAGAACGGGAATCTAATGACAAATTTGGAAGTTATTGAATTCTGAAGGTGTAAAGTCAAAAGTACAGGAACCCCTTAAGGGAAGTCAAAAATTTTTTGTCAGTTGGCAAGCGGACGCCTAAAAATAATGTTCACGCGCGAAAACCGCTTCAAAAACGCAATACAGAGCTCGAAGATATCGCGATTTGTGTTTCGACGATGCTTGCTTAGGTGGTTTTGGCTATATGTACCTATGTATAGATATAACCTAGTTTTAAGATTTTGATGTTCCAGAGGAGCTACGGGCACGTGTGAGGTGTCCGGGAACGCGTCTCGTCGCGAGCAAGCCCACGGGAACGTTTTCAGAAGTACGTTGGGAAGAAAATTTTTGAAAAGCGGCCAAAAAACCAGTTTTTTGATGGAAAATGAGAAAATTTTTGGATTTCTCTGCGAGCTAGACGGGCGTGCGAGGTGTCCAGAGACGCGTCTCGTCGCGAGCAAGCCCACAGGAACGTTTTCGGAATTACCTCGGGAACAAAAAATTTGAAAGGTGGTCAAAAAATGTGTTTTTTGATGGAAAATCGAAGTTTTCAGCGACCCGGAGGGGTTTCGATTCGCGCGCAGCGCCGGGAAACCAAGGTTAGTGTGGCGAGAACTCGATTCCTCAAAAATGATCGGAATCCAATGATGGGATTGAAAGTTATAGACTTTTGTATGAGATTTGTATGGAAAATTCTAGAAAATGAAAATTTTTGATGTTTCCGTCAAGCTAGACGTGCGTGCGAGGTGTCCAGAAACACGTAATTTCGCGAGCTAGCCCACAGGAACGTTTCCAGCACCACTTTGGGAACAAAATCTTGCAGGGTGGTCAAAAAACCACTTTTTTTGAGTTTTTACAGGAAAACCAAGTTTTCAGCGACCTGGATGGATTTCGATTCGCGCGCAGCGCCGGGAAACCTAGGTAAGTATGGCGAGAACCTGATTCCTGAAAAGAACGGGAATCTAATGACAAATTTGGAAGTTATTGAATTCTGAAGGTGTAAAGTCAAAAGTACAGGAACCCCTTAAGGGAAGTCAAAAATTTTTTGTCAGTTGGCAAGCGGACGCCTAAAAATAATGTTCACGCGCGAAAACCGCTTCAAAAACGCAATACAGAGCTCGAAGATATCGCGATTTGTGTTTCGACGATGCTTGCTTAGGTGGTTTTGGCTATATGTACCTATGTATAGATATAACCTAGTTTTAAGATTTTGATGTTCCAGAGGAGCTACGGGCACGTGTGAGGTGTCCGGGAACGCGTCTCGTCGCGAGCAAGCCCACGGGAACGTTTTCAGAAGTACGTTGGGAAGAAAATTTTTGAAAAGCGGCCAAAAAACCAGTTTTTTGATGGAAAATGAGAAAATTTTTGGATTTCTCTGCGAGCTAGACGGGCGTGCGAGGTGTCCAGAGACGCGTCTCGTCGCGAGCAAGCCCACAGGAACGTTTTCGGAATTACCTCGGGAACAAAAAATTTGAAAGGTGGTCAAAAAATGTGTTTTTTGATGGAAAATCGAAGTTTTCAGCGACCCGGAGGGGTTTCGATTCGCGCGCAGCGCCGGGAAACCAAGGTTAGTGTGGCGAGAACTCGATTCCTCAAAAATGATCGGAATCCAATGATGGGATTGAAAGTTATAGACTTTTGTATGAGATTTGTATGGAAAATTCTAGAAAATGAAAATTTTTGATGTTTCCGTCAAGCTAGACGTGCGTGCGAGGTGTCCAGAAACACGTAATTTCGCGAGCTAGCCCACAGGAACGTTTCCAGCACCACTTTGGGAACAAAATCTTGCAGGGTGGTCAAAAAACCACTTTTTTTGAGTTTTTACAGGAAAACCAAGTTTTCAGCGACCTGGATGGATTTCGATTCGCGCGCAGCGCCGGGAAACCTAGGTAAGTATGGCGAGAACCTGATTCCTGAAAAGAACGGGAATCTAATGACAAATTTGGAAGTTATTGAATTCTGAAGGTGTAAAGTCAAAAGTACAGGAACCCCTTAAGGGAAGTCAAAAATTTTTTGTCAGTTGGCAAGCGGACGCCTAAAAATAATGTTCACGCGCGAAAACCGCTTCAAAAACGCAATACAGAGCTCGAAGATATCGCGATTTGTGTTTCGACGATGCTTGCTTAGGTGGTTTTGGCTATATGTACCTATGTATAGATATAACCTAGTTTTAAGATTTTGATGTTCCAGAGGAGCTACGGGCACGTGTGAGGTGTCCGGGAACGCGTCTCGTCGCGAGCAAGCCCACGGGAACGTTTTCAGAAGTACGTTGGGAAGAAAATTTTTGAAAAGCGGCCAAAAAACCAGTTTTTTGATGGAAAATGAGAAAATTTTTGGATTTCTCTGCGAGCTAGACGGGCGTGCGAGGTGTCCAGAGACGCGTCTCGTCGCGAGCAAGCCCACAGGAACGTTTTCGGAATTACCTCGGGAACAAAAAATTTGAAAGGTGGTCAAAAAATGTGTTTTTTGATGGAAAATCGAAGTTTTCAGCGACCCGGAGGGGTTTCGATTCGCGCGCAGCGCCGGGAAACCAAGGTTAGTGTGGCGAGAACTCGATTCCTCAAAAATGATCGGAATCCAATGATGGGATTGAAAGTTATAGACTTTTGTATGAGATTTGTATGGAAAATTCTAGAAAATGAAAATTTTTGATGTTTCCGTCAAGCTAGACGTGCGTGCGAGGTGTCCAGAAACACGTAATTTCGCGAGCTAGCCCACAGGAACGTTTCCAGCACCACTTTGGGAACAAAATCTTGCAGGGTGGTCAAAAAACCACTTTTTTTGAGTTTTTACAGGAAAACCAAGTTTTCAGCGACCTGGATGGATTTCGATTCGCGCGCAGCGCCGGGAAACCTAGGTAAGTATGGCGAGAACCTGATTCCTGAAAAGAACGGGAATCTAATGACAAATTTGGAAGTTATTGAATTCTGAAGGTGTAAAGTCAAAAGTACAGGAACCCCTTAAGGGAAGTCAAAAATTTTTTGTCAGTTGGCAAGCGGACGCCTAAAAATAATGTTCACGCGCGAAAACCGCTTCAAAAACGCAATACAGAGCTCGAAGATATCGCGATTTGTGTTTCGACGATGCTTGCTTAGGTGGTTTTGGCTATATGTACCTATGTATAGATATAACCTAGTTTTAAGATTTTGATGTTCCAGAGGAGCTACGGGCACGTGTGAGGTGTCCGGGAACGCGTCTCGTCGCGAGCAAGCCCACGGGAACGTTTTCAGAAGTACGTTGGGAAGAAAATTTTTGAAAAGCGGCCAAAAAACCAGTTTTTTGATGGAAAATGAGAAAATTTTTGGATTTCTCTGCGAGCTAGACGGGCGTGCGAGGTGTCCAGAGACGCGTCTCGTCGCGAGCAAGCCCACAGGAACGTTTTCGGAATTACCTCGGGAACAAAAAATTTGAAAGGTGGTCAAAAAATGTGTTTTTTGATGGAAAATCGAAGTTTTCAGCGACCCGGAGGGGTTTCGATTCGCGCGCAGCGCCGGGAAACCAAGGTTAGTGTGGCGAGAACTCGATTCCTCAAAAATGATCGGAATCCAATGATGGGATTGAAAGTTATAGACTTTTGTATGAGATTTGTATGGAAAATTCTAGAAAATGAAAATTTTTGATGTTTCCGTCAAGCTAGACGTGCGTGCGAGGTGTCCAGAAACACGTAATTTCGCGAGCTAGCCCACAGGAACGTTTCCAGCACCACTTTGGGAACAAAATCTTGCAGGGTGGTCAAAAAACCACTTTTTTTGAGTTTTTACAGGAAAACCAAGTTTTCAGCGACCTGGATGGATTTCGATTCGCGCGCAGCGCCGGGAAACCTAGGTAAGTATGGCGAGAACCTGATTCCTGAAAAGAACGGGAATCTAATGACAAATTTGGAAGTTATTGAATTCTGAAGGTGTAAAGTCAAAAGTACAGGAACCCCTTAAGGGAAGTCAAAAATTTTTTGTCAGTTGGCAAGCGGACGCCTAAAAATAATGTTCACGCGCGAAAACCGCTTCAAAAACGCAATACAGAGCTCGAAGATATCGCGATTTGTGTTTCGACGATGCTTGCTTAGGTGGTTTTGGCTATATGTACCTATGTATAGATATAACCTAGTTTTAAGATTTTGATGTTCCAGAGGAGCTACGGGCACGTGTGAGGTGTCCGGGAACGCGTCTCGTCGCGAGCAAGCCCACGGGAACGTTTTCAGAAGTACGTTGGGAAGAAAATTTTTGAAAAGCGGCCAAAAAACCAGTTTTTTGATGGAAAATGAGAAAATTTTTGGATTTCTCTGCGAGCTAGACGGGCGTGCGAGGTGTCCAGAGACGCGTCTCGTCGCGAGCAAGCCCACAGGAACGTTTTCGGAATTACCTCGGGAACAAAAAATTTGAAAGGTGGTCAAAAAATGTGTTTTTTGATGGAAAATCGAAGTTTTCAGCGACCCGGAGGGGTTTCGATTCGCGCGCAGCGCCGGGAAACCAAGGTTAGTGTGGCGAGAACTCGATTCCTCAAAAATGATCGGAATCCAATGATGGGATTGAAAGTTATAGACTTTTGTATGAGATTTGTATGGAAAATTCTAGAAAATGAAAATTTTTGATGTTTCCGTCAAGCTAGACGTGCGTGCGAGGTGTCCAGAAACACGTAATTTCGCGAGCTAGCCCACAGGAACGTTTCCAGCACCACTTTGGGAACAAAATCTTGCAGGGTGGTCAAAAAACCACTTTTTTTGAGTTTTTACAGGAAAACCAAGTTTTCAGCGACCTGGATGGATTTCGATTCGCGCGCAGCGCCGGGAAACCTAGGTAAGTATGGCGAGAACCTGATTCCTGAAAAGAACGGGAATCTAATGACAAATTTGGAAGTTATTGAATTCTGAAGGTGTAAAGTCAAAAGTACAGGAACCCCTTAAGGGAAGTCAAAAATTTTTTGTCAGTTGGCAAGCGGACGCCTAAAAATAATGTTCACGCGCGAAAACCGCTTCAAAAACGCAATACAGAGCTCGAAGATATCGCGATTTGTGTTTCGACGATGCTTGCTTAGGTGGTTTTGGCTATATGTACCTATGTATAGATATAACCTAGTTTTAAGATTTTGATGTTCCAGAGGAGCTACGGGCACGTGTGAGGTGTCCGGGAACGCGTCTCGTCGCGAGCAAGCCCACGGGAACGTTTTCAGAAGTACGTTGGGAAGAAAATTTTTGAAAAGCGGCCAAAAAACCAGTTTTTTGATGGAAAATGAGAAAATTTTTGGATTTCTCTGCGAGCTAGACGGGCGTGCGAGGTGTCCAGAGACGCGTCTCGTCGCGAGCAAGCCCACAGGAACGTTTTCGGAATTACCTCGGGAACAAAAAATTTGAAAGGTGGTCAAAAAATGTGTTTTTTGATGGAAAATCGAAGTTTTCAGCGACCCGGAGGGGTTTCGATTCGCGCGCAGCGCCGGGAAACCAAGGTTAGTGTGGCGAGAACTCGATTCCTCAAAAATGATCGGAATCCAATGATGGGATTGAAAGTTATAGACTTTTGTATGAGATTTGTATGGAAAATTCTAGAAAATGAAAATTTTTGATGTTTCCGTCAAGCTAGACGTGCGTGCGAGGTGTCCAGAAACACGTAATTTCGCGAGCTAGCCCACAGGAACGTTTCCAGCACCACTTTGGGAACAAAATCTTGCAGGGTGGTCAAAAAACCACTTTTTTTGAGTTTTTACAGGAAAACCAAGTTTTCAGCGACCTGGATGGATTTCGATTCGCGCGCAGCGCCGGGAAACCTAGGTAAGTATGGCGAGAACCTGATTCCTGAAAAGAACGGGAATCTAATGACAAATTTGGAAGTTATTGAATTCTGAAGGTGTAAAGTCAAAAGTACAGGAACCCCTTAAGGGAAGTCAAAAATTTTTTGTCAGTTGGCAAGCGGACGCCTAAAAATAATGTTCACGCGCGAAAACCGCTTCAAAAACGCAATACAGAGCTCGAAGATATCGCGATTTGTGTTTCGACGATGCTTGCTTAGGTGGTTTTGGCTATATGTACCTATGTATAGATATAACCTAGTTTTAAGATTTTGATGTTCCAGAGGAGCTACGGGCACGTGTGAGGTGTCCGGGAACGCGTCTCGTCGCGAGCAAGCCCACGGGAACGTTTTCAGAAGTACGTTGGGAAGAAAATTTTTGAAAAGCGGCCAAAAAACCAGTTTTTTGATGGAAAATGAGAAAATTTTTGGATTTCTCTGCGAGCTAGACGGGCGTGCGAGGTGTCCAGAGACGCGTCTCGTCGCGAGCAAGCCCACAGGAACGTTTTCGGAATTACCTCGGGAACAAAAAATTTGAAAGGTGGTCAAAAAATGTGTTTTTTGATGGAAAATCGAAGTTTTCAGCGACCCGGAGGGGTTTCGATTCGCGCGCAGCGCCGGGAAACCAAGGTTAGTGTGGCGAGAACTCGATTCCTCAAAAATGATCGGAATCCAATGATGGGATTGAAAGTTATAGACTTTTGTATGAGATTTGTATGGAAAATTCTAGAAAATGAAAATTTTTGATGTTTCCGTCAAGCTAGACGTGCGTGCGAGGTGTCCAGAAACACGTAATTTCGCGAGCTAGCCCACAGGAACGTTTCCAGCACCACTTTGGGAACAAAATCTTGCAGGGTGGTCAAAAAACCACTTTTTTTGAGTTTTTACAGGAAAACCAAGTTTTCAGCGACCTGGATGGATTTCGATTCGCGCGCAGCGCCGGGAAACCTAGGTAAGTATGGCGAGAACCTGATTCCTGAAAAGAACGGGAATCTAATGACAAATTTGGAAGTTATTGAATTCTGAAGGTGTAAAGTCAAAAGTACAGGAACCCCTTAAGGGAAGTCAAAAATTTTTTGTCAGTTGGCAAGCGGACGCCTAAAAATAATGTTCACGCGCGAAAACCGCTTCAAAAACGCAATACAGAGCTCGAAGATATCGCGATTTGTGTTTCGACGATGCTTGCTTAGGTGGTTTTGGCTATATGTACCTATGTATAGATATAACCTAGTTTTAAGATTTTGATGTTCCAGAGGAGCTACGGGCACGTGTGAGGTGTCCGGGAACGCGTCTCGTCGCGAGCAAGCCCACGGGAACGTTTTCAGAAGTACGTTGGGAAGAAAATTTTTGAAAAGCGGCCAAAAAACCAGTTTTTTGATGGAAAATGAGAAAATTTTTGGATTTCTCTGCGAGCTAGACGGGCGTGCGAGGTGTCCAGAGACGCGTCTCGTCGCGAGCAAGCCCACAGGAACGTTTTCGGAATTACCTCGGGAACAAAAAATTTGAAAGGTGGTCAAAAAATGTGTTTTTTGATGGAAAATCGAAGTTTTCAGCGACCCGGAGGGGTTTCGATTCGCGCGCAGCGCCGGGAAACCAAGGTTAGTGTGGCGAGAACTCGATTCCTCAAAAATGATCGGAATCCAATGATGGGATTGAAAGTTATAGACTTTTGTATGAGATTTGTATGGAAAATTCTAGAAAATGAAAATTTTTGATGTTTCCGTCAAGCTAGACGTGCGTGCGAGGTGTCCAGAAACACGTAATTTCGCGAGCTAGCCCACAGGAACGTTTCCAGCACCACTTTGGGAACAAAATCTTGCAGGGTGGTCAAAAAACCACTTTTTTTGAGTTTTTACAGGAAAACCAAGTTTTCAGCGACCTGGATGGATTTCGATTCGCGCGCAGCGCCGGGAAACCTAGGTAAGTATGGCGAGAACCTGATTCCTGAAAAGAACGGGAATCTAATGACAAATTTGGAAGTTATTGAATTCTGAAGGTGTAAAGTCAAAAGTACAGGAACCCCTTAAGGGAAGTCAAAAATTTTTTGTCAGTTGGCAAGCGGACGCCTAAAAATAATGTTCACGCGCGAAAACCGCTTCAAAAACGCAATACAGAGCTCGAAGATATCGCGATTTGTGTTTCGACGATGCTTGCTTAGGTGGTTTTGGCTATATGTACCTATGTATAGATATAACCTAGTTTTAAGATTTTGATGTTCCAGAGGAGCTACGGGCACGTGTGAGGTGTCCGGGAACGCGTCTCGTCGCGAGCAAGCCCACGGGAACGTTTTCAGAAGTACGTTGGGAAGAAAATTTTTGAAAAGCGGCCAAAAAACCAGTTTTTTGATGGAAAATGAGAAAATTTTTGGATTTCTCTGCGAGCTAGACGGGCGTGCGAGGTGTCCAGAGACGCGTCTCGTCGCGAGCAAGCCCACAGGAACGTTTTCGGAATTACCTCGGGAACAAAAAATTTGAAAGGTGGTCAAAAAATGTGTTTTTTGATGGAAAATCGAAGTTTTCAGCGACCCGGAGGGGTTTCGATTCGCGCGCAGCGCCGGGAAACCAAGGTTAGTGTGGCGAGAACTCGATTCCTCAAAAATGATCGGAATCCAATGATGGGATTGAAAGTTATAGACTTTTGTATGAGATTTGTATGGAAAATTCTAGAAAATGAAAATTTTTGATGTTTCCGTCAAGCTAGACGTGCGTGCGAGGTGTCCAGAAACACGTAATTTCGCGAGCTAGCCCACAGGAACGTTTCCAGCACCACTTTGGGAACAAAATCTTGCAGGGTGGTCAAAAAACCACTTTTTTTGAGTTTTTACAGGAAAACCAAGTTTTCAGCGACCTGGATGGATTTCGATTCGCGCGCAGCGCCGGGAAACCTAGGTAAGTATGGCGAGAACCTGATTCCTGAAAAGAACGGGAATCTAATGACAAATTTGGAAGTTATTGAATTCTGAAGGTGTAAAGTCAAAAGTACAGGAACCCCTTAAGGGAAGTCAAAAATTTTTTGTCAGTTGGCAAGCGGACGCCTAAAAATAATGTTCACGCGCGAAAACCGCTTCAAAAACGCAATACAGAGCTCGAAGATATCGCGATTTGTGTTTCGACGATGCTTGCTTAGGTGGTTTTGGCTATATGTACCTATGTATAGATATAACCTAGTTTTAAGATTTTGATGTTCCAGAGGAGCTACGGGCACGTGTGAGGTGTCCGGGAACGCGTCTCGTCGCGAGCAAGCCCACGGGAACGTTTTCAGAAGTACGTTGGGAAGAAAATTTTTGAAAAGCGGCCAAAAAACCAGTTTTTTGATGGAAAATGAGAAAATTTTTGGATTTCTCTGCGAGCTAGACGGGCGTGCGAGGTGTCCAGAGACGCGTCTCGTCGCGAGCAAGCCCACAGGAACGTTTTCGGAATTACCTCGGGAACAAAAAATTTGAAAGGTGGTCAAAAAATGTGTTTTTTGATGGAAAATCGAAGTTTTCAGCGACCCGGAGGGGTTTCGATTCGCGCGCAGCGCCGGGAAACCAAGGTTAGTGTGGCGAGAACTCGATTCCTCAAAAATGATCGGAATCCAATGATGGGATTGAAAGTTATAGACTTTTGTATGAGATTTGTATGGAAAATTCTAGAAAATGAAAATTTTTGATGTTTCCGTCAAGCTAGACGTGCGTGCGAGGTGTCCAGAAACACGTAATTTCGCGAGCTAGCCCACAGGAACGTTTCCAGCACCACTTTGGGAACAAAATCTTGCAGGGTGGTCAAAAAACCACTTTTTTTGAGTTTTTACAGGAAAACCAAGTTTTCAGCGACCTGGATGGATTTCGATTCGCGCGCAGCGCCGGGAAACCTAGGTAAGTATGGCGAGAACCTGATTCCTGAAAAGAACGGGAATCTAATGACAAATTTGGAAGTTATTGAATTCTGAAGGTGTAAAGTCAAAAGTACAGGAACCCCTTAAGGGAAGTCAAAAATTTTTTGTCAGTTGGCAAGCGGACGCCTAAAAATAATGTTCACGCGCGAAAACCGCTTCAAAAACGCAATACAGAGCTCGAAGATATCGCGATTTGTGTTTCGACGATGCTTGCTTAGGTGGTTTTGGCTATATGTACCTATGTATAGATATAACCTAGTTTTAAGATTTTGATGTTCCAGAGGAGCTACGGGCACGTGTGAGGTGTCCGGGAACGCGTCTCGTCGCGAGCAAGCCCACGGGAACGTTTTCAGAAGTACGTTGGGAAGAAAATTTTTGAAAAGCGGCCAAAAAACCAGTTTTTTGATGGAAAATGAGAAAATTTTTGGATTTCTCTGCGAGCTAGACGGGCGTGCGAGGTGTCCAGAGACGCGTCTCGTCGCGAGCAAGCCCACAGGAACGTTTTCGGAATTACCTCGGGAACAAAAAATTTGAAAGGTGGTCAAAAAATGTGTTTTTTGATGGAAAATCGAAGTTTTCAGCGACCCGGAGGGGTTTCGATTCGCGCGCAGCGCCGGGAAACCAAGGTTAGTGTGGCGAGAACTCGATTCCTCAAAAATGATCGGAATCCAATGATGGGATTGAAAGTTATAGACTTTTGTATGAGATTTGTATGGAAAATTCTAGAAAATGAAAATTTTTGATGTTTCCGTCAAGCTAGACGTGCGTGCGAGGTGTCCAGAAACACGTAATTTCGCGAGCTAGCCCACAGGAACGTTTCCAGCACCACTTTGGGAACAAAATCTTGCAGGGTGGTCAAAAAACCACTTTTTTTGAGTTTTTACAGGAAAACCAAGTTTTCAGCGACCTGGATGGATTTCGATTCGCGCGCAGCGCCGGGAAACCTAGGTAAGTATGGCGAGAACCTGATTCCTGAAAAGAACGGGAATCTAATGACAAATTTGGAAGTTATTGAATTCTGAAGGTGTAAAGTCAAAAGTACAGGAACCCCTTAAGGGAAGTCAAAAATTTTTTGTCAGTTGGCAAGCGGACGCCTAAAAATAATGTTCACGCGCGAAAACCGCTTCAAAAACGCAATACAGAGCTCGAAGATATCGCGATTTGTGTTTCGACGATGCTTGCTTAGGTGGTTTTGGCTATATGTACCTATGTATAGATATAACCTAGTTTTAAGATTTTGATGTTCCAGAGGAGCTACGGGCACGTGTGAGGTGTCCGGGAACGCGTCTCGTCGCGAGCAAGCCCACGGGAACGTTTTCAGAAGTACGTTGGGAAGAAAATTTTTGAAAAGCGGCCAAAAAACCAGTTTTTTGATGGAAAATGAGAAAATTTTTGGATTTCTCTGCGAGCTAGACGGGCGTGCGAGGTGTCCAGAGACGCGTCTCGTCGCGAGCAAGCCCACAGGAACGTTTTCGGAATTACCTCGGGAACAAAAAATTTGAAAGGTGGTCAAAAAATGTGTTTTTTGATGGAAAATCGAAGTTTTCAGCGACCCGGAGGGGTTTCGATTCGCGCGCAGCGCCGGGAAACCAAGGTTAGTGTGGCGAGAACTCGATTCCTCAAAAATGATCGGAATCCAATGATGGGATTGAAAGTTATAGACTTTTGTATGAGATTTGTATGGAAAATTCTAGAAAATGAAAATTTTTGATGTTTCCGTCAAGCTAGACGTGCGTGCGAGGTGTCCAGAAACACGTAATTTCGCGAGCTAGCCCACAGGAACGTTTCCAGCACCACTTTGGGAACAAAATCTTGCAGGGTGGTCAAAAAACCACTTTTTTTGAGTTTTTACAGGAAAACCAAGTTTTCAGCGACCTGGATGGATTTCGATTCGCGCGCAGCGCCGGGAAACCTAGGTAAGTATGGCGAGAACCTGATTCCTGAAAAGAACGGGAATCTAATGACAAATTTGGAAGTTATTGAATTCTGAAGGTGTAAAGTCAAAAGTACAGGAACCCCTTAAGGGAAGTCAAAAATTTTTTGTCAGTTGGCAAGCGGACGCCTAAAAATAATGTTCACGCGCGAAAACCGCTTCAAAAACGCAATACAGAGCTCGAAGATATCGCGATTTGTGTTTCGACGATGCTTGCTTAGGTGGTTTTGGCTATATGTACCTATGTATAGATATAACCTAGTTTTAAGATTTTGATGTTCCAGAGGAGCTACGGGCACGTGTGAGGTGTCCGGGAACGCGTCTCGTCGCGAGCAAGCCCACGGGAACGTTTTCAGAAGTACGTTGGGAAGAAAATTTTTGAAAAGCGGCCAAAAAACCAGTTTTTTGATGGAAAATGAGAAAATTTTTGGATTTCTCTGCGAGCTAGACGGGCGTGCGAGGTGTCCAGAGACGCGTCTCGTCGCGAGCAAGCCCACAGGAACGTTTTCGGAATTACCTCGGGAACAAAAAATTTGAAAGGTGGTCAAAAAATGTGTTTTTTGATGGAAAATCGAAGTTTTCAGCGACCCGGAGGGGTTTCGATTCGCGCGCAGCGCCGGGAAACCAAGGTTAGTGTGGCGAGAACTCGATTCCTCAAAAATGATCGGAATCCAATGATGGGATTGAAAGTTATAGACTTTTGTATGAGATTTGTATGGAAAATTCTAGAAAATGAAAATTTTTGATGTTTCCGTCAAGCTAGACGTGCGTGCGAGGTGTCCAGAAACACGTAATTTCGCGAGCTAGCCCACAGGAACGTTTCCAGCACCACTTTGGGAACAAAATCTTGCAGGGTGGTCAAAAAACCACTTTTTTTGAGTTTTTACAGGAAAACCAAGTTTTCAGCGACCTGGATGGATTTCGATTCGCGCGCAGCGCCGGGAAACCTAGGTAAGTATGGCGAGAACCTGATTCCTGAAAAGAACGGGAATCTAATGACAAATTTGGAAGTTATTGAATTCTGAAGGTGTAAAGTCAAAAGTACAGGAACCCCTTAAGGGAAGTCAAAAATTTTTTGTCAGTTGGCAAGCGGACGCCTAAAAATAATGTTCACGCGCGAAAACCGCTTCAAAAACGCAATACAGAGCTCGAAGATATCGCGATTTGTGTTTCGACGATGCTTGCTTAGGTGGTTTTGGCTATATGTACCTATGTATAGATATAACCTAGTTTTAAGATTTTGATGTTCCAGAGGAGCTACGGGCACGTGTGAGGTGTCCGGGAACGCGTCTCGTCGCGAGCAAGCCCACGGGAACGTTTTCAGAAGTACGTTGGGAAGAAAATTTTTGAAAAGCGGCCAAAAAACCAGTTTTTTGATGGAAAATGAGAAAATTTTTGGATTTCTCTGCGAGCTAGACGGGCGTGCGAGGTGTCCAGAGACGCGTCTCGTCGCGAGCAAGCCCACAGGAACGTTTTCGGAATTACCTCGGGAACAAAAAATTTGAAAGGTGGTCAAAAAATGTGTTTTTTGATGGAAAATCGAAGTTTTCAGCGACCCGGAGGGGTTTCGATTCGCGCGCAGCGCCGGGAAACCAAGGTTAGTGTGGCGAGAACTCGATTCCTCAAAAATGATCGGAATCCAATGATGGGATTGAAAGTTATAGACTTTTGTATGAGATTTGTATGGAAAATTCTAGAAAATGAAAATTTTTGATGTTTCCGTCAAGCTAGACGTGCGTGCGAGGTGTCCAGAAACACGTAATTTCGCGAGCTAGCCCACAGGAACGTTTCCAGCACCACTTTGGGAACAAAATCTTGCAGGGTGGTCAAAAAACCACTTTTTTTGAGTTTTTACAGGAAAACCAAGTTTTCAGCGACCTGGATGGATTTCGATTCGCGCGCAGCGCCGGGAAACCTAGGTAAGTATGGCGAGAACCTGATTCCTGAAAAGAACGGGAATCTAATGACAAATTTGGAAGTTATTGAATTCTGAAGGTGTAAAGTCAAAAGTACAGGAACCCCTTAAGGGAAGTCAAAAATTTTTTGTCAGTTGGCAAGCGGACGCCTAAAAATAATGTTCACGCGCGAAAACCGCTTCAAAAACGCAATACAGAGCTCGAAGATATCGCGATTTGTGTTTCGACGATGCTTGCTTAGGTGGTTTTGGCTATATGTACCTATGTATAGATATAACCTAGTTTTAAGATTTTGATGTTCCAGAGGAGCTACGGGCACGTGTGAGGTGTCCGGGAACGCGTCTCGTCGCGAGCAAGCCCACGGGAACGTTTTCAGAAGTACGTTGGGAAGAAAATTTTTGAAAAGCGGCCAAAAAACCAGTTTTTTGATGGAAAATGAGAAAATTTTTGGATTTCTCTGCGAGCTAGACGGGCGTGCGAGGTGTCCAGAGACGCGTCTCGTCGCGAGCAAGCCC
>CAWLEM010000023.1:65000-81753 GCA_963859965.1 Ceramica pisi | reverse complement strand
TAACCTAACCTAACCTAACCTAACCTAACCTAACCTAACCTAACCTAACCTAACCTAACCTAACCTAACCTAACCTAACCTAACCTAACCTAACCTAACCTAACCTAACCTAACCTAACCTAACCTAACCTAACCTAACCTAACCTAACCTAACCTAACCTAACCTAACCTAACCTAACCTAACCTAACCTAACCTAACCTAACCTAACCTAACCTAACCTAACCTAACCTAACCTAACCTATACCTAACCTAACCTAACCTAACCTAACCTAACCTAACCTAACCTAACCTAACCTAACCTAACCTAACCTAACCTAACCTAACCTAACCTAACCTAACCTAACCTAACCTAACCTAACCTAACCTAACCTAACCTAACCTAACCTAACCTAACCTAACCTAACCTAACCTAACCTAACCTAACCTAACCTAACCTAACCTAACCTAACCTAACCTAACCTAACCTAACCTAACCTAACCTAACCTAACCTAACCTAACCTAACCTAACCTAACCTAACCTAACCTAACCTAACCTAACCTAACCTAACCTAACCTAACCTAACCTAACCTAACCTAACCTAACCTAACCTAACCTAACCTAACCTAACCTAACCTAACCTAACCTAACCTAACCTAACCTAACCTAACCTAACCTAACCTAACCTAACCTAACCTAACCTAACCTAACCTAACCTAACCTAACCTAACCTAACCTAACCTAACCTAACCTAACCTAACCTAACCTAACCTAACCTAACCTAACCTAACCTAACCTAACCTAACCTAACCTAACCTAACCTAACCTAACCTAACCTAACCTAACCTAACCTAACCTAACCTAACCTAACCTAACCTAACCTAACCTAACCTAACCTAACCTAACCTAACCTAACCTAACCTAACCTAACCTAACCTAACCTAACCTAACCTAACCTAACCTAACCTAACCTAACCTAACCTAACCTAACCTAACCTAACCTAACCTAACCTAACCTAACCTAACCTAACCTAACCTAACCTAACCTAACCTAACCTAACCTAACCTAACCTAACCTAACCTAACCTAACCTAACCTAACCTAACCTAACCTAACCTAACCTAACCTAACCTAACCTAACCTAACCTAACCTAACCTAACCTAACCTAACCTAACCTAACCTAACCTAACCTAACCTAACCTAACCTAACCTAACCTAACCTAACCTAACCTAACCTAACCTAACCTAACCTAACCTAACCTAACCTAACCTAACCTAACCTAACCTAACCTAACCTAACCTAACCTAACCTAACCTAACCTAACCTAACCTAACCTAACCTAACCTAACCTAACCTAACCTAACCTAACCTAACCTAACCTAACCTAACCTAACCTAACCTAACCTAACCTAACCTAACCTAACCTAACCTAACCTAACCTAACCTAACCTAACCTAACCTAACCTAACCTAACCTAACCTAACCTAACCTAACCTAACCTAACCTAACCTAACCTAACCTAACCTAACCTAACCTAACCTAACCTAACCTAACCTAACCTAACCTAACCTAACCTAACCTAACCTAACCTAACCTAACCTAACCTAACCTAACCTAACCTAACCTAACCTAACCTAACCTAACCTAACCTAACCTAACCTAACCTAACCTAACCTAACCTAACCTAACCTAACCTAACCTAACCTAACCTAACCTAACCTAACCTAACCTAACCTAACCTAACCTAACCTAACCTAACCTAACCTAACCTAACCTAACCTAACCTAACCTAACCTAACCTAACCTAACCTAACCTAACCTAACCTAACCTAACCTAACCTAACCTAACCTAACCTAACCTAACCTAACCTAACCTAACCTAACCTAACCTAACCTAACCTAACCTAACCTAACCTAACCTAACCTAACCTAACCTAACCTAACCTAACCTAACCTAACCTAACCTAACCTAACCTAACCTAACCTAACCTAACCTAACCTAACCTAACCTAACCTAACCTAACCTAACCTAACCTAACCTAACCTAACCTAACCTAACCTAACCTAACCTAACCTAACCTAACCTAACCTAACCTAACCTAACCTAACCTAACCTAACCTAACCTAACCTAACCTAACCTAACCTAACCTAACCTAACCTAACCTAACCTAACCTAACCTAACCTAACCTAACCTAACCTAACCTAACCTAACCTAACCTAACCTAACCTAACCTAACCTAACCTAACCTAACCTAACCTAACCTAACCTAACCTAACCTAACCTAACCTAACCTAACCTAACCTAACCTAACCTAACCTAACCTAACCTAACCTAACCTAACCTAACCTAACCTAACCTAACCTAACCTAACCTAACCTAACCTAACCTAACCTAACCTAACCTAACCTAACCTAACCTAACCTAACCTAACCTAACCTAACCTAACCTAACCTAACCTAACCTAACCTAACCTAACCTAACCTAACCTAACCTAACCTAACCTAACCTAACCTAACCTAACCTAACCTAACCTAACCTAACCTAACCTAACCTAACCTAACCTAACCTAACCTAACCTAACCTAACCTAACCTAACCTAACCTAACCTAACCTAACCTAACCTAACCTAACCTAACCTAACCTAACCTAACCTAACCTAACCTAACCTAACCTAACCTAACCTAACCTAACCTAACCTAACCTAACCTAACCTAACCTAACCTAACCTAACCTAACCTAACCTAACCTAACCTAACCTAACCTAACCTAACCTAACCTAACCTAACCTAACCTAACCTAACCTAACCTAACCTAACCTAACCTAACCTAACCTAACCTAACCTAACCTAACCTAACCTAACCTAACCTAACCTAACCTAACCTAACCTAACCTAACCTAACCTAACCTAACCTAACCTAACCTAACCTAACCTAACCTAACCTAACCTAACCTAACCTAACCTAACCTAACCTAACCTAACCTAACCTAACCTAACCTAACCTAACCTAACCTAACCTAACCTAACCTAACCTAACCTAACCTAACCTAACCTAACCTAACCTAACCTAACCTAACCTAACCTAACCTAACCTAACCTAACCTAACCTAACCTAACCTAACCTAACCTAACCTAACCTAACCTAACCTAACCTAACCTAACCTAACCTAACCTAACCTAACCTAACCTAACCTAACCTAACCTAACCTAACCTAACCTAACCTAACCTAACCTAACCTAACCTAACCTAACCTAACCTAACCTAACCTAACCTAACCTAACCTAACCTAACCTAACCTAACCTAACCTAACCTAACCTAACCTAACCTAACCTAACCTAACCTAACCTAACCTAACCTAACCTAACCTAACCTAACCTAACCTAACCTAACCTAACCTAACCTAACCTAACCTAACCTAACCTAACCTAACCTAACCTAACCTAACCTAACCTAACCTAACCTAACCTAACCTAACCTAACCTAACCTAACCTAACCTAACCTAACCTAACCTAACCTAACCTAACCTAACCTAACCTAACCTAACCTAACCTAACCTAACCTAACCTAACCTAACCTAACCTAACCTAACCTAACCTAACCTAACCTAACCTAACCTAACCTAACCTAACCTAACCTAACCTAACCTAACCTAACCTAACCTAACCTAACCTAACCTAACCTAACCTAACCTAACCTAACCTAACCTAACCTAACCTAACCTAACCTAACCTAACCTAACCTAACCTAACCTAACCTAACCTAACCTAACCTAACCTAACCTAACCTAACCTAACCTAACCTAACCTAACCTAACCTAACCTAACCTAACCTAACCTAACCTAACCTAACCTAACCTAACCTAACCTAACCTAACCTAACCTAACCTAACCTAACCTAACCTAACCTAACCTAACCTAACCTAACCTAACCTAACCTAACCTAACCTAACCTAACCTAACCTAACCTAACCTAACCTAACCTAACCTAACCTAACCTAACCTAACCTAACCTAACCTAACCTAACCTAACCTAACCTAACCTAACCTAACCTAACCTAACCTAACCTAACCTAACCTAACCTAACCTAACCTAACCTAACCTAACCTAACCTAACCTAACCTAACCTAACCTAACCTAACCTAACCTAACCTAACCTAACCTAACCTAACCTAACCTAACCTAACCTAACCTAACCTAACCTAACCTAACCTAACCTAACCTAACCTAACCTAACCTAACCTAACCTAACCTAACCTAACCTAACCTAACCTAACCTAACCTAACCTAACCTAACCTAACCTAACCTAACCTAACCTAACCTAACCTAACCTAACCTAACCTAACCTAACCTAACCTAACCTAACCTAACCTAACCTAACCTAACCTAACCTAACCTAACCTAACCTAACCTAACCTAACCTAACCTAACCTAACCTAACCTAACCTAACCTAACCTAACCTAACCTAACCTAACCTAACCTAACCTAACCTAACCTAACCTAACCTAACCTAACCTAACCTAACCTAACCTAACCTAACCTAACCTAACCTAACCTAACCTAACCTAACCTAACCTAACCTAACCTAACCTAACCTAACCTAACCTAACCTAACCTAACCTAACCTAACCTAACCTAACCTAACCTAACCTAACCTAACCTAACCTAACCTAACCTAACCTAACCTAACCTAACCTAACCTAACCTAACCTAACCTAACCTAACCTAACCTAACCTAACCTAACCTAACCTAACCTAACCTAACCTAACCTAACCTAACCTAACCTAACCTAACCTAACCTAACCTAACCTAACCTAACCTAACCTAACCTAACCTAACCTAACCTAACCTAACCTAACCTAACCTAACCTAACCTAACCTAACCTAACCTAACCTAACCTAACCTAACCTAACCTAACCTAACCTAACCTAACCTAACCTAACCTAACCTAACCTAACCTAACCTAACCTAACCTAACCTAACCTAACCTAACCTAACCTAACCTAACCTAACCTAACCTAACCTAACCTAACCTAACCTAACCTAACCTAACCTAACCTAACCTAACCTAACCTAACCTAACCTAACCTAACCTAACCTAACCTAACCTAACCTAACCTAACCTAACCTAACCTAACCTAACCTAACCTAACCTAACCTAACCTAACCTAACCTAACCTAACCTAACCTAACCTAACCTAACCTAACCTAACCTAACCTAACCTAACCTAACCTAACCTAACCTAACCTAACCTAACCTAACCTAACCTAACCTAACCTAACCTAACCTAACCTAACCTAACCTAACCTAACCTAACCTAACCTAACCTAACCTAACCTAACCTAACCTAACCTAACCTAACCTAACCTAACCTAACCTAACCTAACCTAACCTAACCTAACCTAACCTAACCTAACCTAACCTAACCTAACCTAACCTAACCTAACCTAACCTAACCTAACCTAACCTAACCTAACCTAACCTAACCTAACCTAACCTAACCTAACCTAACCTAACCTAACCTAACCTAACCTAACCTAACCTAACCTAACCTAACCTAACCTAACCTAACCTAACCTAACCTAACCTAACCTAACCTAACCTAACCTAACCTAACCTAACCTAACCTAACCTAACCTAACCTAACCTAACCTAACCTAACCTAACCTAACCTAACCTAACCTAACCTAACCTAACCTAACCTAACCTAACCTAACCTAACCTAACCTAACCTAACCTAACCTAACCTAACCTAACCTAACCTAACCTAACCTAACCTAACCTAACCTAACCTAACCTAACCTAACCTAACCTAACCTAACCTAACCTAACCTAACCTAACCTAACCTAACCTAACCTAACCTAACCTAACCTAACCTAACCTAACCTAACCTAACCTAACCTAACCTAACCTAACCTAACCTAACCTAACCTAACCTAACCTAACCTAACCTAACCTAACCTAACCTAACCTAACCTAACCTAACCTAACCTAACCTAACCTAACCTAACCTAACCTAACCTAACCTAACCTAACCTAACCTAACCTAACCTAACCTAACCTAACCTAACCTAACCTAACCTAACCTAACCTAACCTAACCTAACCTAACCTAACCTAACCTAACCTAACCTAACCTAACCTAACCTAACCTAACCTAACCTAACCTAACCTAACCTAACCTAACCTAACCTAACCTAACCTAACCTAACCTAACCTAACCTAACCTAACCTAACCTAACCTAACCTAACCTAACCTAACCTAACCTAACCTAACCTAACCTAACCTAACCTAACCTAACCTAACCTAACCTAACCTAACCTAACCTAACCTAACCTAACCTAACCTAACCTAACCTAACCTAACCTAACCTAACCTAACCTAACCTAACCTAACCTAACCTAACCTAACCTAACCTAACCTAACCTAACCTAACCTAACCTAACCTAACCTAACCTAACCTAACCTAACCTAACCTAACCTAACCTAACCTAACCTAACCTAACCTAACCTAACCTAACCTAACCTAACCTAACCTAACCTAACCTAACCTAACCTAACCTAACCTAACCTAACCTAACCTAACCTAACCTAACCTAACCTAACCTAACCTAACCTAACCTAACCTAACCTAACCTAACCTAACCTAACCTAACCTAACCTAACCTAACCTAACCTAACCTAACCTAACCTAACCTAACCTAACCTAACCTAACCTAACCTAACCTAACCTAACCTAACCTAACCTAACCTAACCTAACCTAACCTAACCTAACCTAACCTAACCTAACCTAACCTAACCTAACCTAACCTAACCTAACCTAACCTAACCTAACCTAACCTAACCTAACCTAACCTAACCTAACCTAACCTAACCTAACCTAACCTAACCTAACCTAACCTAACCTAACCTAACCTAACCTAACCTAACCTAACCTAACCTAACCTAACCTAACCTAACCTAACCTAACCTAACCTAACCTAACCTAACCTAACCTAACCTAACCTAACCTAACCTAACCTAACCTAACCTAACCTAACCTAACCTAACCTAACCTAACCTAACCTAACCTAACCTAACCTAACCTAACCTAACCTAACCTAACCTAACCTAACCTAACCTAACCTAACCTAACCTAACCTAACCTAACCTAACCTAACCTAACCTAACCTAACCTAACCTAACCTAACCTAACCTAACCTAACCTAACCTAACCTAACCTAACCTAACCTAACCTAACCTAACCTAACCTAACCTAACCTAACCTAACCTAACCTAACCTAACCTAACCTAACCTAACCTAACCTAACCTAACCTAACCTAACCTAACCTAACCTAACCTAACCTAACCTAACCTAACCTAACCTAACCTAACCTAACCTAACCTAACCTAACCTAACCTAACCTAACCTAACCTAACCTAACCTAACCTAACCTAACCTAACCTAACCTAACCTAACCTAACCTAACCTAACCTAACCTAACCTAACCTAACCTAACCTAACCTAACCTAACCTAACCTAACCTAACCTAACCTAACCTAACCTAACCTAACCTAACCTAACCTAACCTAACCTAACCTAACCTAACCTAACCTAACCTAACCTAACCTAACCTAACCTAACCTAACCTAACCTAACCTAACCTAACCTAACCTAACCTAACCTAACCTAACCTAACCTAACCTAACCTAACCTAACCTAACCTAACCTAACCTAACCTAACCTAACCTAACCTAACCTAACCTAACCTAACCTAACCTAACCTAACCTAACCTAACCTAACCTAACCTAACCTAACCTAACCTAACCTAACCTAACCTAACCTAACCTAACCTAACCTAACCTAACCTAACCTAACCTAACCTAACCTAACCTAACCTAACCTAACCTAACCTAACCTAACCTAACCTAACCTAACCTAACCTAACCTAACCTAACCTAACCTAACCTAACCTAACCTAACCTAACCTAACCTAACCTAACCTAACCTAACCTAACCTAACCTAACCTAACCTAACCTAACCTAACCTAACCTAACCTAACCTAACCTAACCTAACCTAACCTAACCTAACCTAACCTAACCTAACCTAACCTAACCTAACCTAACCTAACCTAACCTAACCTAACCTAACCTAACCTAACCTAACCTAACCTAACCTAACCTAACCTAACCTAACCTAACCTAACCTAACCTAACCTAACCTAACCTAACCTAACCTAACCTAACCTAACCTAACCTAACCTAACCTAACCTAACCTAACCTAACCTAACCTAACCTAACCTAACCTAACCTAACCTAACCTAACCTAACCTAACCTAACCTAACCTAACCTAACCTAACCTAACCTAACCTAACCTAACCTAACCTAACCTAACCTAACCTAACCTAACCTAACCTAACCTAACCTAACCTAACCTAACCTAACCTAACCTAACCTAACCTAACCTAACCTAACCTAACCTAACCTAACCTAACCTAACCTAACCTAACCTAACCTAACCGGCGATATCTTCGAGCTCTGTATTGCGATTTTGAAGCGGTTTTCGCGCGTGAACATTATTTTTAGGCGTCCGCTTGCCTATTGACAAAAAATTTTTGACTTCCCTTAAGGGGTTCCTGTACTTTTGACTTTGCACCTTCAGAATTCAATAACTTCAAAATTTGTGATTAGATTCCGGTTCTTTTCAGGAATCAGGTTCTCGCCATATTTACCTAGGTTTCCCGGCGCTGCGCGCGAATCGAAATCCATCCAGGTCGCTGAAAACTTGGTTTTCCTGTAAAAACTCAGAAAAAGTGGTTTTTTGACCACCCTGCAAATTTTTTCTTCCCAAAGTAGTGCTGAAAACGCTCCTGTGGGCTAGTTCGCGAAATTACGTGTTTCTGGACACCTCGCACGCACGTCTAGCTTGACGGAAACATCAAAAATTTTCATTTTCTAAAATTTTCCATACAAATCTCATACAAAAGACTATAACTTTCAATCCCATCATTAGATTCCGATCATTTTTGAGGAATCGAGTTCTCGCCACACTAACCTAGGTTTTCCGGCGCTGCGCGCGAATCGAAACCCCTCCGGGTCGCTGAAAACTTCGATTTTCCATCAAAAAACACATTTTTTGACCACCTTTCAAATTTTTTGTTCCCGAAGTAATTCCGAAAACGTTCCTGTGGGCTTGCTCGCGACGAGACGCGTCTCTGGACACCTCGCACGCCCGTCTAGCTCGCAGAGAAATCCAAAAATTTTCTCATTTTCCATCAAAAAACTGGTTTTTTGGCCGCTTTTCAAAAATTTTCTTCCCAACGTACTTCTGAAAACGTTCCCGTGGGCTTGCTCGCGACGAGACGCGTTCCCAGACACCTCACACGTGCCCGTAGCTCCTCTGGAACATCAAAATCTTAAAACTAGGTTATATCTATACATAGGTACATATAGCCAAAACCACCTAAGCAAGCATCGTCGAAACACAAATCGCGATATCTTCGAGCTCTGTATTGCGATTTTGAAGCGGTTTTCGCGCGTGAACATTATTTTTAGGCGTCCGCTTGCCTATTGACAAAAAATTTTTGACTTCCCTTAAGGGGTTCCTGTACTTTTGACTTTGCACCTTCAGAATTCAATAACTTCAAAATTTGTGATTAGATTCCGGTTCTTTTCAGGAATCAGGTTCTCGCCATATTTACCTAGGTTTCCCGGCGCTGCGCGCGAATCGAAATCCATCCAGGTCGCTGAAAACTTGGTTTTCCTGTAAAAACTCAGAAAAAGTGGTTTTTTGACCACCCTGCAAATTTTTTCTTCCCAAAGTAGTGCTGAAAACGTTCCTGTGGGCTAGTTCGCGAAATTACGTGTTTCTGGACACCTCGCACGCACGTCTAGCTTGACGGAAACATCAAAAAATTTTCATTTTCTAAAATTTTCCATACAAATCTCATACAAAAGACTATAACTTTCAATCCCATCATTAGATTCCGATCATTTTTGAGGAATCGAGTTCTCGCCACACTAACCTAGGTTTTCCGGCGCTGCGCGCGAATCGAAACCCCTCCGGGTCGCTGAAAACTTCGATTTTCCATCAAAAAACACATTTTTTGACCACCTTTCAAATTTTTTGTTCCCGAAGTAATTCCGAAAACGTTCCTGTGGGCTTGCTCGCGACGAGACGCGTCTCTGGACACCTCGCACGCCCGTCTAGCTCGCAGAGAAATCCAAAAATTTTCTCATTTTCCATCAAAAAACTGGTTTTTTGGCCGCTTTTCAAAAATTTTCTTCCCAACGTACTTCTGAAAACGTTCCCGTGGGCTTGCTCGCGACGAGACGCGTTCCCAGACACCTCACACGTGCCCGTAGCTCCTCTGGAACATCAAAATCTTAAAACTAGGTTATATCTATACATAGGTACATATAGCCAAAACCACCTAAGCAAGCATCGTCGAAACACAAATCGCGATATCTTCGAGCTCTGTATTGCGATTTTGAAGCGGTTTTCGCGCGTGAACATTATTTTTAGGCGTCCGCTTGCCTATTGACAAAAAATTTTTGACTTCCCTTAAGGGGTTCCTGTACTTTTGACTTTGCACCTTCAGAATTCAATAACTTCAAAATTTGTGATTAGATTCCGGTTCTTTTCAGGAATCAGGTTCTCGCCATATTTACCTAGGTTTCCCGGCGCTGCGCGCGAATCGAAATCCATCCAGGTCGCTGAAAACTTGGTTTTCCTGTAAAAACTCAGAAAAAGTGGTTTTTTGACCACCCTGCAAATTTTTTCTTCCCAAAGTAGTGCTGAAAACGTTCCTGTGGGCTAGTTCGCGAAATTACGTGTTTCTGGACACCTCGCACGCACGTCTAGCTTGACGGAAACATCAAAAATTTTCATTTTCTAAAATTTTCCATACAAATCTCATACAAAAGACTATAACTTTCAATCCCATCATTAGATTCCGATCATTTTTGAGGAATCGAGTTCTCGCCACACTAACCTAGGTTTTCCGGCGCTGCGCGCGAATCGAAACCCCTCCGGGTCGCTGAAAACTTCGATTTTCCATCAAAAAACACATTTTTTGACCACCTTTCAAATTTTTTGTTCCCGAAGTAATTCCGAAAACGTTCCTGTGGGCTTGCTCGCGACGAGACGCGTCTCTGGACACCTCGCACGCCCGTCTAGCTCGCAGAGAAATCCAAAAATTTGCCCACCCACCCTCCCGGTTTTCGCTGACCTCTATATAGGAAAGGAAGACAGGAATTTTGTCAAAATAATTTTGTTTTGGGATTGACGTCGTATCAAATTGTTTGATTCTTCACGACACGTTACCTTGTTTTGGTGCTCATCCAGCGCCAAAATAACGGCTACAGGACATTTTTAATAATTCAACGATTTAAATTAACATAACTTTTATTCCCTCCTCGTTAGGGATATTTGACATTAGTGTATACGAAGAATCGTATTGTTTCGTGTATACTATATTTAGTTTTCTCTTGACTATCCCCCCTCTACAGGGATACGAAACCTAGAATCGTCTCCTCTGACCGACATATGAACTTGACGTTCACTCGCTCTAGTGCCATGTTTCGTACTCCAGCCAAGACAAATGCGGGCTCGTCAGGCTCAAAAGGCTCGCCGCGCTCAGCAGAGAAGACGGAACCCTCGCTTCCCTCCGTGAGACGAAGCATAGGGAACTGGGAGGCCGGCACAGCTAAGCCGCCCCTGGTGAAGTCTCCGGCCAATCCAAAAAGCGATGCCTCACCAGGTTCATCTCGGGATATTACCAGCCATCCAGAGACGAGCCGCGTCCCGGAAAGCGATGTTACACCTGCTAAGCATACCGGGAGTTATTACCCCAGCATCACAGCGGAGGCGAGAGCTTTCCTGCATAGGGCTAAGCTCAGCCTAAACAACTCCAAAATCACCAAATTGGATATAAAAAACACGGCTGTAGCTGCATTAGACCAGATGTACCAGTTGGTTAAAGAGGCGGATAAACAAAAGGATAGCGATCAGAGACAGCAGAAGGGGGGTGAAGGACGGGTGGGAAAGGAGCGTGTGGATGGAAATGATAGTATCGCTTGGTTGCGCTCCGCACTAGAAGAGCAAACTCGGATAGTGACGGAGGGCAACCAAACGATCAAGCAGTTGCAGGTGGAAATGCGGGAACAGGGGGGGGCCCTGGAGACACGCGACCGAGAACGACACCATGAAATTCGAGAAATTAAAGAAATTTTAAAGAGAGCCGAAGAGGAAGAGATACCCACCAGAATCGAAAAGTCAAAGATAGAGCTTAGTGACAAGATCGACGCGCAGATGGGGGAAATCTCAGAGCTGAAGACGGCGTCGAGAATACAGGCGGAGAAACTGGAGGCCCGAATGGGAAACCTTGGGACATACGCACAAGTGACAGCAAAACCACCTCAGCCACCGGCTAGGAAAAACCTGCATTCGATTATAGTATCGTCATCACACGAGGGCGACACCTCGGAATCTGTAGTCGAAAAAATTCGAACGGTGGTTGATGCCAAGTCCACAGGAATAAGAATCGATCATCTTCGCAGAGCAAAGAACCAGTCGGTGGTTATAAGCTGCTCCGAAAAGGAGGATATAGGAAGGGTGTCGGCAAAGTTAAAGAACTCCAAGGGGGACCTGAAAGTCGAGGACGCTGTCAATAAGAACCCGCTTGTGGTCGTCAGGGACGTCATGAACTACGTAACTGATGACGACTTGGTGATGGCAATAGGATCCCAGAACGGACACCTTTTGGAGGGAGCCGAAATCAGCGAGGGTGACATTCGGGTCACGTACAGGCGTAAGGCGAGGAATCCGCTGACGAGTCACGTGGTGATGCGCGTCACACCAGTGATTTGGCAGAGGCTGACCACGGCAGGCCGAATTCATGTTGACTTACAGAGGGTGGTTGTAAGGGACCAAAGCCCGCTGATTCAATGCACTAAGTGTCTCGGCTACGGACACAGTAGGAAGTTTTGCAAAGAACCAGCAGTCCTTTGCAGCCACTGCGGAGATCCGCACACCAGAGCGGAGTGTCCAGGGTTCACCCTCAATGAGGAACCAAAGTGCAGGAACTGTATCCAGACCAAAAAAGATGCAGCACATAATGCTTTCGATAGCGAATGTCCCACACGTAAAAAGTGGGATGCACTGGCTAGATTGGCAACAGCGTATTGCTAAGGTTGCAGCGGGGGCAGAGGCTAAAAAGGACAGCATAAAGTACCGGGTCGTGCAGGCAAACCTCCAGAAGAAGAAACTCGCCACCGAGGAACTCGTACTCGAAGCCGGTCGCAGGAAAACCAAGTTCGCTCTTGTACAGGAGCCCTATGTTGGGGCAAAAGGGGAAATGAAGACCTACCCCGGAACAAGAGTTATCCAAGCAACCAAAACGGCCGACAAAATTATCAAAGCCGCGATAGTCATCTTCGACAGTGAGGTGGACGCTGTGGTATGTCCGACGCTGACAACCGAAAACATAGTGGTTGCGAAACTAACGGTAGAGAACACCACTACCGTGGTAGCGTCCGTTTATTTCGAGGACTATCTCGACATTGAGCCGTACCTCGATCGCCTGAGGGAAATAGTCACTAAGACAAACGGTGCGAAATTGCTGGTGGGAGGCGATGTAAATGCATGGAGTACATGGTGGGGAAGCGAAAGAGAGGATGACAGGGGAAGACTTCTATCTGGTACCTTGGATGAACTCAACCTACATGTGCTCAACTGCGGAAACATTCCTACATTTGACACCATCCGGGGTGGAAAACGGTATAAGAGCACTGTGGACATCACGGCCTGTTCAGACGATATGCTCAGTCACGTGGAAGAATGGAAGGTTGACACGGAAATGACGAGTTCGGACCACAATGCGATAGTTCTTGAAATCACGGTAAAAAGAGGAACCGGAAATAAAATTAAGTACAGTAATACCAGGATATACAACACAAAAAAGGCTGACTGGAATAGTTTTCGGGAAGTATTAACAAAATCGTTGCTAGAAAACCAAATTGATGAAACATACATAAACAATATTAATAATTGCGAAGGATTACAAACATGCATAGAGAAATTAACAAAAATAATTACAACAACTTGTGAAAAAACAGTACCTAAAATTAAAAAAGTAGAGAAAACGTACTTACCGTGGTGGAACGAAGAACTCGACCAGCTGAAGAAGTCCATGTGCACGAAGAAGGGTAGAATCCGTTGCGCAGCTCCACGTCGTCGGGAATGGGTCGTGAGGGAATACCTAAAAGCAAAGGAAGAATACGAGTCAAAAGCATACAAGGCACAAACCGAGAGCTGGAAAAGCTTTTGCGGGAAGCAGGACAGGGAGAGTGTTTGGGACGGTATTTATAGGGTTATAAGAAAAACAAAAAAGAGGCACGAAGATCTACCGTTAGTTCAAAATGGCGACGCATTAGAATCGGATGAATCCGCCAGAGTCCTTGCGAAAACCTTCTTCCCGGATGATGAGGCAATAGATGACAACCCTGAACATGCTAAAATCAGAGAAGAAGCGGTACGTTCAGAGGAAGGCACACCAGAGGATAAATTTGATCCACCTTTCACTCTTGCCGAGCTCAGATACTCATCTAGGAGTTTCAACCCGAGGAAAGCGCCGGGCCCTGACGGACTCACGGCCGATATTTGCGAAGCCGTCATCAGTAACCACGAAAATCTGTTCTTAGCCATCGTTAACAAATGTCTCGAACTGTCTTGTTTTCCGGATAAGTGGAAGGAAGCCGCGGTCGTCGTACTTAGGAAACCAGGAAAGGATAACTACACCCATCCAAAGTCTTACCGACCGATCGGACTCCTGCCGGTTCTCGGAAGGATCCTGGAAAAAATGCTTGTGCGAAGATTAAGGTTCCACATCCTACCCGGAATGAACCCACAGCAGTATGGATTCGTGCCGCAGCGAAGTACGGAGGATGCCTTGTACGACTTGGTGCAGTACATAGATCTCAAGTTACAGGAGAAAAACATAGTGGTAGTTGTCTCGCTAGACATAGAGGGGGCATTTGACAGTGCGTGGTGGCCAGCAATAAAATGTCGCCTGGCAGAAAAACGCTGTCCACTCAACCTCCGAAAACTGGTGGGAAACTACCTAGAGAACAGAAAGGTCGTCGTGAGGTATGCCGGGGCCGAATATGAAAAGAGGACCTCAAAGGGGTGTGTGCAGGGATCGATCGCGGGGCCCACGTTCTGGAATCTTCTCCTGGACCCGCTGCTGAACGAACTAGGAGAGAGGAAAATCTACTGCCAGGCATTTGCAGACGACGTGGTGTTGATTTTCTCGGGAAAAACGGCTTTTAACATAGAAATTGAAGCCAATGCCGGCCTGGCACATGTGCAGCGGTGGGGTGTTCGAAACAAACTTAAGTTTGCAGCACATAAAACCCAAGCCATGCTGCTCACCAAGAAGCTAAAATTCGACACACCACGGCTGCGCATGGGCGGGGTCGATATTGCGCTTGTCGAGGAGATTAAACTGTTAGGAGTAATAATCGACCGGAAGATGACCTTCCGGAGCCACGTCACAAACGTCTGCAAAAAAGCCATTAATATATTCAGGCAGTTGTCCAGCGCGGCAAGGGTGACCTGGGGATTGAATCCGGAAGTGGTGAGGATAATTTATACTGCAGTTGTGGAACCGGTGATCCTGTACGCAGCAAGCGTATGGGCCAGGGCTGCGGATAGGATCTACATCCAAAAGCAGCTGAATACAGTCCTGAGGGGCTTCGCCCAGAAAATCAGTAGGTCGTACAGGACGGTCTCACTGAATTCGGCTCTAATACTGACAGGACTGCTGCCACTCGACCTGAGAGTCAATGAAGTAGCATCCCTTTACGAGGTGAAGAGAGGGAAGCCACAGCCAATTCTTGGGGACCGTTCTGTAGAGGAGAGAGCGAGCTTCTTGGCGAGGCCTCACCCAGCTGATCAGGAGGACCTTGTCTTCCAATGCTTAGAGGACGATGCGGAGGTGAAGATGCGCGTGAGGGAGGGTGCAGTGCAAATCTACACTGATGGGAGCAAAGTAGAGGGAAAAGTTGGGGCTGCCCTTTCCTGGTGGAAAGGGTCACTCGAAACTGGGAATAAAGAACTTAAGCTCGAGGAGTACTGCACCGTCTTTCAGGCGGAACTGTATGCCGTACATGAAGCAGTAGAACTCATCTCGAAAAGCCCGGAAGAAGAGTTCAGTATCCTCAGTGACTCCAGGTCAACACTGGAGCTGTTAGGGAACGTCGACAGCTGCAACCCACTAGTCTTAGAGATTAGAGCAAAACTCAAAGAGATAAAGAGTCTTGGCAAAAATGTTCTTCTCTACTGGGTTAAAGCCCATACTGGAATACTGGGGAATGAAAGAGCAGACGAATTGGCGAAAACTGCGGCGCTAAAAATCAAAAGAAAACCAGATTTTGACAAATGTCCTCTCTCATTTATCAAGCGAACCATCAGGAGTGCTTCGATTGATACATGGGAGAAAAGATATCAAACGGAGGCCAAAGCCAGCGTCACAAAAATGTTCTTCCCCTCAGCTACCGACGCCTACAGACTTAGCAGAAATATAAATAACACTTACCTGCACACGCAACTCTTCACAGGGCATGGGGGCTTCTCCCAATACCTGCACCGGTTCAAAAAGAAAGACTCACCTGACTGTATTTGTGAACCAACTGTGGAGGAAACAATACCACACCTCTTAATTGATTGTCCAATGTTTGGACTTGCCAGATACAACCTGGAAAACGAAATTGATATA
>CAWLEM010000023.1:0-60000 GCA_963859965.1 Ceramica pisi | reverse complement strand
CACCCTGATGCCCTCCACATTGATGTGGGCATCTGGAGGGCAGCGCTGCCGAGGCCCGCGAAAGAACACGGCCTCGGTCTTGTTCAGCGCCACCCTCAACCCCAGGCGGCGGATCCTCCCTGCGACCAAGGATCCGCCAGCCGAGGCCAGACAGGCCGCCTCCCCAAATGTCCTCCCCCGGGCAGTGAGCAGAGTGTCATCCGCGTAGCAGATGACACTCGTGCCACGGAGGAGGGCTCCCCGCAGGAGCCAATCGAACCCGATGTTCCACAGGGGGGGCCCAAGTACCGACCCCTGCGGAACACCGCACTCTGCGCCGTACCGCCGCAATCTGGCCGTTTTGTCTACGAGGAGGACCTCCCGGTCCTCCAAGTAGTCGGCCAGGAGAGCCCGCAAGTATTGGGGCACTCCATGATAGCGGAGTGCCTCCAATATCGTCGAGTGGGGGACGGAGTTGAAGGCGTTGGCTATGTCGAACGACACTGCCATAACTCCGTCCCCAGCCTCGACCGCCCCCTTCACCTGCCCCTTCAGTAGGGCCAATGCGTCGATGGTCGAACGCCCCTGTCGGAAACCAAACTGGGCGTCCGACAGGTCTGGCCCTACCCCCCGCAGATGGCTGTTGAGCCGGCAGGCGATGATCCCCTCGAACATTTTGCCGACCTCATCAAGCAGGACGATGGGTCGGTATGCCGAGGGGGAGTCCGCTGGGCGTCCCTCCTTGCGGAGGAGGCATAGCTGCCCCTCCTTCCACAGTTTCGGGAACCTTCCAGACGCGAGGCACGCGCTGAACAGGTCCCGAAATCTGTCCTCCATTTGAGCGGCAGCTATAGCCACCACCCGTGCTGGGACGCCGTCCGGACCGGGGGCCGTCTTCTTGGCGCGGAGGCCAAGAAGACCCTCACGGATCTCTTCCTCCGTCACCGGGGGCACGTCTGCCTCCGCCGGTGGTACCGCCCCCCGCGGGGGGTCCATCGTTGGTGGGGTGAAGTCGGTCCTGCGCGGAAACAGGGACCGGACCACCCCATCCAGTAGCGCCGGCTCGAGGGTCTCGGTCAATGGGGGACCATGGGGCCGCAGTTGGTTCCGCGCCGCCCTGTATGGTCTCCCAAAGGGATCCCGATCGAGACCCTCTAACATTTCGGCCCTTGCCGAGTCCTTGGCAGCGCACATAGCCGACTTGAGGGCCGCCTTTGCCTCCCGGTAGGAAGCGTAGAGACGGTCCTCGTCTGTCTGGCTACGCGCGCTGCGCCGACGGCTCCGCGTGTAGGCCCTACGGGCCGCCACGCAGGTGGCCCGGAGGCCTGCCAACTCCTCCGACCACCAGTAGACGGCACGACGGGGAGGCGGACGACGGGACCGAGGCATGCTAGAGTTGCACACCTCGGTCAGGGATCCCCTCAGCTGGGCCGCTGCGGAGTCCACGTCCAGGACCTCGACAGGGGGCGACAGCCAGTCCTGCAGGAAGGCAGCCTCCTTGGCTGCCTCGCGGTCCAGGCGAGTGAGGGCCCACCGAGGGAAGGGAGACCTGCCAGAGCGAGCCATCTCCCCCCGGGAGCCATGCTGGGTGGAGATGTCGAACCGCACATATCTGTGGTCCGACAATGTCTCCACCATCTCAACCCGCCAGTTCACAATGCGTGCGGCAAGGACGGGGGTGGCAAACGACACGTCGACCACCGACCCTCCCTGTTGCCGCACACATGTGTGGACCGCCCCCCTGTTGAGGAGGGACACGCCGCATGACGCCGACCAAAACACGACGGCGCGTCCCCGGACGTTGCAGGAGGCAGCCGGGTTGCCCCAGGCCTCCGACTTGGCGTTCAGGTCGCCCAACACCACGACCTGGCGTGGCGCCGCCCTCGCTACGACAGCAGTGAGGACCTCCAGGAAGTCCTCAAAGTCTGAGAGAGGGCGGTTAGGGGAGAAGTAGACCCCCACCAGGGCCAGATCTCCCCACGCGGCGGCCACGTATCCTGGTCCCCTCTCTAAGAGCGAGAGGGGAGGGGAGTCTGTGGAAGACCGCGACACCAACGCCACCAAGCCGTCCCGGTCGCCTAGCCAGCTGCCAGGGACCGAGTAAGGCTCGGCGACCACCGCCAAGTCCACCAACCACTCAGCCATGGTCTGCATCAGCAGATCCTGGGCTGCCCGGCAGTGGTTGGTGTTCGTCTGAAGGATGCGATGTTCGACTCTATCCATTAGTCGGACATCGCACCCCCCTCCTCCGCAGCTGTGCTAGCAACAGGCCCAGCTGGCGCCTGCGCTTTGCCCCTCGTAGGGGGAGGATTGCACATCCTCCCCTTCATTATATGGCCTGCCGGGCGGCTGCTGGCGGCACAAACCGCGCAATGCGGCTTGGCAGCCGTGCATGAGACCGCTTTATGGCCGTCCTTGCCGCAGCGGTAGCAGCTGTCCGTCCTATCGACCTTGGACGGACAGAGGGCCCGGGTGTGGCCGATGCCGAAGCACCTGTAGCAGCGCAGAGGCTGGTCTACAAGTGCTCGGACTGCACCCGAGCTAAAGCCGACGGCGAGCCATCCTTTGTCAAGGACGGCTTTGGCAACGGCGACTGGGCACTCGAGCCGAATAGTGCCCATGCCGCCGCGGCCGGTCCTGATGTCCCGGCCTTGCACCGCTGCGGTGCTGCAGCCACCAATGGCTGCGACAGCCGCCACCACCTCCTCCTTGGTGACCGAGTCATCGAGCTCGGTCACTTCTATGGCCGCCGACTTGACCGGTCGGGCCACCTTGGCCGCGTCTGCGACGACCTCCCGCAGCTTGGCTGCGAAGAGGTCGGCACTGGTGCTGCCCTCCGCCCCTGGGAACTCAAATATACGAGCCCCGGTTTGGGTGCGCCGGCAGGAGACTTTGCCGATCCCCAGTTGGGTGGGATCGGCATTGGCACGCGCCCGCATTAAAATTGAAGCGTAGGTTTCCCCGCGCTCCGCAGCCTCCGCAGTGAGCGTCACCACGACGGCTGCGGAATTTGGGGGAACCAGCTTTCCCCTCCTTTTGCCCTTACCCTTGCCAGGCTGGCTGGGAGGCGTTGTGGCGGGGACGACGGGGGCGGCCGCTGCCGCCTTTCGGCCCTTGGCCTTCCCCTTGCTCCTCCCAGTCGTCTGCGACTGGCTGGGAGGCGTGGTGGCGGGGACAGCAGAGACGGCCTTCGTCCTCTTGCCCTTGCCCTTTCCTTTCCCCTTCCCGACCACTTCGATCCAACCCTCCTGGTTGGACGGAGTGGTGGACGGGAGTTGGGCGTCTTCCTCCTGCGAGGACGGCCCCGGCAGGCTTTGCCTCTTGTCCGCCGCAAGCGGTGGTCGGAGACGCTTCTCCGGCAAGAGCCGGTCCTCTATTCCTGCCAAGCAGGATCGGGTGAAAGCCCGCTCCTCCATAACCACCTTGCGAATTACATCCTCAAGGCTGGAGGCGGGGGCTTCCACGGCAGGCGTCGGGCCCTGACTAGGGCGGGCGGTGGCGTCAGCCAGCTTCTGATGAAGCTGGCTGACCTCCAGCTGCAGGCGGTCCACCTTCGCCTGCAGCTGCCGCGTTTCGTCCGTTGCTGTCCGCCGGACCAGCTCCTCCACGATGCCGCGCATGCTCGCGGCCCTACACTTAAGGGACTTCTGGAACGTCCCTTTCAGATGAGAAGACTTGGAGGCGACCACCGCAATCTCCTCTTCGTCCTCCTCCGCCATACGCTCCAGTTCCGCAACAGAGTAGTCGGTGTAGAGCACGCGAGAAGCGCCGTACCCCGACTTGGCCCGGGCGGCACGCGCCCGTTGCTCCTTGAGAGCAACCATCTCTTCCAGTTCTTGTTGCAGCTGTGTCCGCCGAGCCAGGTCTAGCTGGCGTTTGGCATCCGCGAGACCCACTGAGTGGGTGTCTGCGGCTGTCGCCGACTTTTTGGGCTTAGACAGCCCCGTCGAGCCCGAGGCCGAGGAACCATCGGACCCTTGTTTGCGGTATGTCCGCTTGCGCGACCGCAAATCACCAGCGTCCGATACGCTGACGAGGGACTCGTCTGAGTCCGACGTCTCGTCCGCCGTTCCGAAGAAGCTAGCTGCAGACGGCGCGCGGCTAGCTTCGGACGCCGAAGCGTCGGATTGGCCCTGAGAAGGGCCTTTGGGTTGGCCCTGAGAAGGGCCTTTGGGTTGGCCCTGAGAAGGGCCGTTGGGTTGGCCTTGAGAAGGGCCTTTTAGGAAACGCCCTTGGGCGTCCCGCTTGGGCTTAGGCATAACCTCCGCCAGATTCGTAGCTTCCCGCAAAAAGATAAAACCGCAATAGAATAAAAAGAGCTACGAGCACACTGTACTTTGGCCGTACCCAGTCTGCCACTCCGTTACGGTGACAGAACTGGGCCGTTTCCAGGGGACGCGACGTGGACGCAAACAGTGTGAGGGGGTCCCCCAACCTAACCTAACCTAACCTAACCTAACCTAACCTAACCTAACCTAACCTAACCTAACCTAACCTAACCTAACCTAACCTAACCTAACCTAACCTAACCTAACCTAACCTAACCTAACCTAACCTAACCTAACCTAACCTAACCTAACCTAACCTAACCTAACCTAACCTAACCTAACCTAACCTAACCTAACCTAACCTAACCTAACCTAACCTAACCTAACCTAACCTAACCTAACCTAACCCAGAGTCCGCGGTCACCCCCCGCGAGAGTAACACGTGCCAAAGGCTGCTCCGCGCAAGAAATTTTTTCAAAAAATCACCTAAGTGGTATTTTTTAACCGAAATTTATCGTGCGATACACCAAAACGTGCGTAAAAATCCAGACCATCGAATGGTGAAAAGCGCGCAAACGAGAGTGCAACTTTAAGTGCAAAAAGTGGCAAAAAACGTGTAAAAGTGCAAAATTGAAAGTTTAAAATAAAAACGCTGAGCGATCCAGATCGGTGACAGCATCTTTTTTTGATGCAGAAATACTCGCCTTGCTGACGCCCACATTTGCAAGCTGCTTCCCGATTTTTCCGGTTAGCGGTTGCCGAGAAAATTGGGAAAAACCATCGACCACGTGGCCACGTGCAACCGGTTCCGTTGGAGTGCGGCGAACATCTTCGAGCGGCTTCGTGAGAGGGCGGCGAGCACATCCAGACGGCGCTTCGAACATCAAAAAAGGTTTAGTGGTTCCGGAGTTATTAAATTTTCAAAATTTGTTAATATTTCAAATATTTATATTTAATTATTTGTCGCGATGACCCCCCCTTTTTAATTAGTTGTAAGAAGGGTCTCATATACATCTATACCAAATCAAAATTTCAGCTTTATACCCCATTTAGTTTAGGAGTTACAAATTTTTTAAAGTTAAGGGTTGTAACTAGGGGTATGAAATAAGGACCTCGCGACTCCGGAACCGCCACCTAAAAATAGTCCATAAGCTTAAATAAGTATTATTTGTGTTTTTGTAAATTTTTACGTGTTTATTTTTTAAATAGAGTTAAATTAGCTAAATTTAAGGGGTTTATTGACCGTAGTAAATCGGGGGCAAGTTAACCAAAAACATCAATTTCAGATTGGGACTGGGCTCTTCAAGCCCTATCCACAGAGCCCAAACTCGGCTGGTTTAGGACGAAAGGCGCCAAAGTTGTACAAGCAGCCGCCATATTGGACGCCATATTGGAAAACTTGCACTCGACATTACTCTGGACTGGAGCATCGTAGAGGGTTGCGGTTTCCACTGTTGTTGACAGGAAAGCAACCTTCAGCTTTTTATTTAGAATTTAAGTGTTTTGGTGGTGGGGGATATCGGGATCCTGAAAACCGCTTTTCGCGACGGAACGTGAGAAGCCAAGCCAGATAAGCCCAAACTAGGGTGTTCTGCGACCATACGGAGTGGAGATATCACCTGTCAAAAACTGACATTGACAGTTGTGTCGCCATCTTGGCAAAACTTTCAACAGCCGTATCTCCATAACGGGAGGTCGCAGAGCGACGGGAATTGCTTTGTGGCAATAGCCTGACGACTCCCTTTCATACGAGTCAGCTTTCAGGCTTTTTCAGGACCCCGAGATTTTCAGCCTGAAAAATATACCGCTGGGTGGATCTCGCTGAGCACAGGAGGGCGAGCCCAAGCACGGGTAATTTCGGCCGCGTGGTTGCGGAGTAGTTGATTTTTGGGACTTTTTGGCCGCCATCTTGGGTAGATTCAGAAATTTTCAAACTTTGATTGCTCCGGAACCCTTGGGGCTAGGTGCTCCGTGTTTGGGTTTAGTACAACGGGCTCGGCGGGCTCTAGTCAATGGTCAAGTCAAACTGACTCTACATAGAGCCACTTAAGTAAAAGCTGTAAACAAGTTTTAAAATCCAAACCAGACTAACGGCGCCTAAGCTGTAACCTTTACCTTGCTAGTTGATAAGACAATAAGTAGAGTAGACTCTACTAAAAGTTATAATCTGCAGCAAACAATTCAGTAACGAGACTCTACTCTCACAGAGGCTACCTTCACTTTAATCGACATCACTTACGGCTCCTCTACCCTTTGTGCAGAGGTAGAGCCATCTGTGGAACTGACTTGCTACTTTAGTAGCAATATTCAAAGAGAGTGCGGCCTAGATCTTCTAGTCGCGTATATAAAGCGCGGTAGTTACCTATTAAGGGGAACACTGTTAAGCGGACAAAGTTGATAGAGTCGAAATTGATAGCTCGTTGCGTGTTTGTTATTGTTTTTTATATACACTTTATTTATATTTCTTCGTTTGTTTGTTTTATTTACATTTATACTTGACTGGGGTACCTTTTACAATACCCCATTGACGTTCAGACTAGCTCAGAATCCGATTCTGTACCAGGCAAGATGATCCTAGGATATCACACACCTGTCAAGAGGGTGGCAAAGCAGCCAAATAAGAGCCCGCTGAACGCATCAGAAGCTGGATCTTCAACGCAAAGCGCCAGAAGGAGCGTAGGTGAGGTGGAGTCAGGAGAGCCAGCAACAAGGCAGATCTCTCCAGTGAAGGAAGCGGCAAGCAAAGTGCCGCCTAAATCAACACCGGAAACCTCACGAAGAGCGTCTGTCGGTATGGTTTGCCTGAGTCCACCGGCTACGAAAACCAGAGTCGCAGAGGCCAGAATTTGTGTAAGCAAAATTAAGGCCTACATGACAAACTCAAAAACCACCAAGAAGGAGACAAAAGAGGAAGTTAAGGCCCAGGCAGACCGGCTCTACCTCCTGGTAAAGGAGGCTGTGTTGGAAAAAGGGCAAACCCAGCTCCCGAGGGCATCATGTAGGTCAGCGGAGACGCAAACGCAAGCGGAAGTGGGGGAAAAGGCGGAGGCTGTCTCTAGCACAGGCGTTGAAATAGAGTCCCTCAGAAAGGTCCTGGAAGACCATAGCCGAAACTTGCGGGAAAACAGTGAGAAGATGGATAGGCTGAAAGAGGCGCTCAAAAACAGCGAAGAGCACATGGAGAAGCTCTCTTACGCTAGTGTTGCAGCAAGTCGGCCTACCAATCAGACACCGAAACAGACGGCGCTCCATTCCATAGTGGTCACCTCCACTAAGGAAACGGAAACTGGGGAGCAAATAATCGACCACATCAGGAAGGCGGTCAACGCAAAAGAGGGATGGGTCACAGTGGACAGAATAAGAAAGGCAAAGGACAGAAAAATCATATTGGGGTGTAAAACCGAAGAAGAAAGAGAAAGGGTCAAGGAAAGACTGGCAAGTGCTGGGGAGATGTTGAAGGTTGAGGATGTCACGAACAGAGACCCTCTTGTGATCTTGAGGGACCTGCTGACGTACAACAGCGACGAAGACATCCTCCAAGCTCTTAGAAACCAAAATAAGGAAGTGTTCGAAGAGCTAACGAGAGAAGAAGACCGGGTAGAGGTACTTTTCAAAAAGAGGACCAGGAACCCCCACACGCACCACGTTATCCTCCGGGTATCCCCAAAGCTGTGGAATAAACTGCAGGATAGAAAATATGTCCACATTGACCTGCAGCGGGTCCGGGTATCTGACCAAACGCCACTGGTCCAGTGCTCCTTGTGCCTTGGATTTGGCCACGGACGAAGGCTTTGCAAGGAGCAACAGGAAAAGTGCAGCCACTGCGGGGGCCCCCATATGAGGACACAATGCGCAGAATGGATGGCCGGAACAGCCCCATCGTGCTGTAACTGTGTACGTGCCAAGCAAGAGAACACCGAGCACAACGCCTTCAGTGACGAATGTCCGGTCAGGAGAAGATGCGAGGTGTTAGCAAGAGCACGGGTAGCGTATTGCTAAAGTTGATACGGGCGACAGGGCGGGCACCCCAGCCAGAGGATATGCAGTAGTCCAAGCCAATTTGCAAAGGAAGGAACTGGCAACCACCGAACTCTTCTTAGAGGCCAGTGAGCGAGCAATCGCATGGGCACTGATCCAGGAACCTTATGTGGGAGGGGCAAGGAGTATGAGGAGCTACCGTGGTGCGAGAGTCTACCAGTGCGAGGTTGAAGGAAGTGGGAGGGTTAAAGCGGCAATAGCCGTCTTTGACGACGATTTGGATGTCATCCCCTACCCGAAACTCACCACTAACAACATCGTTGTGGTGGGGATCCGGACCAAAGCCTGGGAAATCGCAGTAGTCTCTTATTACTTCGAGCCAGACCAACCCATAGGGCCTTACCTGGATCAGCTGACCACAATAAAAGCAGAGCTTGGCACTGCAAAACTTTTAATAGGCGGAGACTCAAATGCAAAGAGTACCTGGTGGGGTAGCACCATAGAAGACCCCAGGGGAGAAGAAATGTCCGGGACCCTGGATGAGTTAGAGCTTCAGGTATTGAACGTTGGCGACACGCCGACCTTTTATACGGTGAGGGGCGGAGTAGTTTATAAAAGTCACGTCGACGTCACGGCATGCTCTCTTGACTTAATCGACCTGATAGACGGCTGGCGAGTCGATACGGGAATAACAAGCTCGGATCACAACACCATATTGTTCCAGGTCAAAACTAAAAGGGAAAAAGGGATCAACATCATTCGGACAACAAGACAGTACAACACTAAAAAAGCAAATTGGGAAGTTTTCAAAAGTAAATTGGGGGAACATAAAATAGAAAAAGGCATAACTCAAAATTTTATAAACCAAATAAACAATAGACAGGACCTGGAACAACTAGTAATTAGGTACAGAGAGGTGATCCAAATAGCTTGTGACGAGGCTATTCCTAAGCTAACGAGAAAAACTAAAGTTACCATTCCTTGGTGGTCAAAGGAACTCGCCGCCAAGAAGAAGGAGGTCATGACCAGGAAGAACCGCATCAGAAACGCCGCACCGGTCCGTAGAGCGATGGTCGTCAGCGAATACCTGAAAGCCAAAGAAGAATATGAGTGCCAAGCCAAGAAAGCCCAAGTCGCCAGCTGGAAGAGCTTCTGCCAAAAACAGGATGGAGAAGGAGTGTGGGAGGGCATCTACAGAGTGATCAGAGGGACCACCAGGAGACAAGAAGACTTGACCCTAACCAGAGATGGAGCATTTCTCAACCCACAGGAATCGGCAGCCTTACTCGCCGACACCTTCTATCCAAAGGACACAGCGGAAGAGGATAATGTAGACCACAGGCGCACCAGGGAAGCAGCCAAAAGGGTAAATGAATGGTTGCATGATAATCATGACCCACCATTTACCCAGCTGGAGCTAAAGATAGCCGTGGAGCATTTCAACCCCAAAAAAGCTCCCGGATTGGATGGATTCACGTCGGACATCTGCCGTCGAGCGATCTACCAGGACCCGGACGCCTTCCTTGCCCTGTACAACAAATGCCTAGAATTGGCGCACTTCCCGGACATCTGGAAAGAGGCAACGGTGGTGGTCCTCAGAAAACCGGGCAAGGAAAACTACACGAACCCCAAGTCGTATAGACCGATAGGTCTTCTGCCAGTCTTGGGGAAGGTCCTGGAGAGGATGGTAGTAGCAAGGATGAAATGGCAGCTAGTGCCGCGGTTTAGTACTCGCCAGTTTGGCTTTATGCCCCAGAAGAGCACCGAGGACGCCCTTTATACTCTAATTAAGCATGTAAAGGACAAGTTGAGGCTGAAAAAGCTAATTGTCCTAGTGTCGTTGGATATCGAGGGCGCCTTCGATAGCGCCTGGTGGCCGGCAATCAAGGTCAGGCTGGCTGAGGAAAAGTGCCCGGTGAACATCAGGAGGCTACTAGATAGTTACCTCGACGGCAGAAAAGTAAGAGTGAGGTATGCTGGGGAAGAATGCGTGAGAGAGACCAACAAGGGCTGTGTCCAGGGGTCAATCGGTGGTCCAATTTTGTGGAATCTCCTGCTGGACCCGCTGCTGCATGACTTGGAGAAGAAGGGGTATTTCGTGCAGGCGTTCGCCGACGACATAGTGTTGGTCGTGGATGGGGATACAGCGCTTGAGATCTCCAGTTCCACCAATGCCGCTCTCGACCATATTCAGAACTGGGGAGTCAGAAATAAGCTAAGGTTTGCACCTCATAAAACCTGTGCCATGCTTATCACTAACAAACTTAAGTATGACACTCCAGTTCTGAGTATGGCCGGGATAGGCATCAGTATGGTGAGGAGCATCAAGCTGTTAGGGCTTACCATCGACGACAAGCTTACATTTAGCGAGCATACCAAAAACGTCTGCAAAAGGGTAACTGATATCTTCAAGCAACTCTCACGTGCGGCAAAAGTCAGCTGGGGTTTAAATAGGGACATAATACACGTCATTTACACTGCAACGGTCGAGCCAATAGCTACGTACGCGGCGGGTGCCTGGGCGCCAGCCACGAAAAAACTGGGCATACGGAGGAGGCTAGGTTCTGTCCAACGAGGATTCGTCCAGAAGCTCTGCAAATCTTACCGTACCGTTTCACTCAACTCGGCACTGGTGCTGGCTGGGATACTGCCTCTGGACCTGCGCATACAAGAGGCAGCCGCCTTGTATGAGGCAAGAAGAGGGTCGTCCCAGTTTGTGCCAGGGGACCGGGAGATTGAGGGTATGGTGAGGTTTGCAGAGACCTCTCACCCTGCCAAGCAAATGGCTTTGGAGTTCATGTGCCTGGCAGACCAACAGCTTGTGGACAGTAGTAACGTGCAGGCAGTGCGAATATTCACTGACGGCAGCAAGATTGAAGGGAAGGTTGGAGCCGCATTATCCCTGTGGGATAATGAAGGTGAAATCCAGAACATCAAGCTTAGCCTTGCCGCGTACTGCACTGTCTACCAGGCGGAACTTCTGGCCATTTGTAAGGCAACGGACGTAATCCTCAAGCGTAAAGAGTTAAGCTATGGCTTGTACAGTGACTCAATGTCAGCATTGCAGACACTGACAAGCCATGGCTCTCTTCACCCCCTGGCGGTTCGCACACGAGCAAACTTGGCTCAGGCACTGAACCAGAGCAAAGCTGTGTCTTTGTTCTGGGTCAAAGCCCACGCGGGTCTGCCGGGGAACGAGCGCGCAGACGAACTGGCGAAGGAGGCAGCATTGACGTCCCGGAGGAGGCCGGACTACGACCTGTGTCCGGTTTCATACATCAAGCGCCAAATTCGTTTGAGTTCGCTTGATGAGTGGAACCGGAGATATGTGTCGGGCGAGACCGCCTCTGTGACGAAAATGTTCTTTCCGGACGCCGTGGCCGCCTACCGTATAGTGAGACGAGTGCGGCCAACGGGAGTGCTGACGCAAGTCCTAACGGGGCACGGTGGGTTCTCAGAATACTTGAACCGCTTTAAGTGTAAGGAGAGCCCATCGTGCATCTGTGACCCCGATGTAGCGGAGTCGGTCCCACATATCATTCTGGATTGCCCAGTGCATGAAATAGAGAGATACAATCTAGAGCAGGACATAGGTAAGAAACTGACAAAGGAAACGTTAGAGGAAGTAATGTCTGGGAGAAGCAGGAGTAAATTAATAGCCTTCTGTGAGGATATTGCTCAAAAAGTTATTAAAAGAAATAAAACTAGGTAATTAAACTATGTTTCTTTTATATTGTATATATAAACACTGAAGCATAGGACATAAGAGAGATAAATAATTGTAATTAATAGAATAAGCAGTAGGCTAAGGAAACGAATGTATTTGAGAATAGTGTATGTATCTAACGTAAGATAGTATAAGTAAATAAGAATGTAGTAATGTAAGAATGTATTAGTAATGTAAGAATGTATTAGTAATGTAAGAATGTATTAGTAATGGTAGATTGTATTAAGTAATTTTGAGTGTATTTAGGATTGTTAGAGAGTATAGTGATGTAAGATTGTATCTAGAATTGTCAGACTGTATTATGTATAAGATTATATTTAGAGCGTAAGATTGTATATGCAAAAGCAAATTATGTTAAAAGTATCAGTGTAATACGCGAAATAAAAAGAACCTGAAGAAATTATTTCCCAAAAGCCTGAAATTAAATAAAGAATTAATGAAGTATAGTAACAAATAGTATTTAAATATAAGTGGGAGTCCCACCCACAGAGTGAATGATGATGAACGCAAGAAAGATATAGTATGAAGCATGAAAGTACGAGAGGAATGTATTGCGAGAACTGGTATGGATGAGGTTAAGATGTAGAATAGGCGCCAATTTCGTTGGCGGAGCTAGACTGAAAAAAAAAAAAAAAAAAAAAAAAAAAAAAAAAAAAAAAAAAAAAAAAAAAAAAAAAAAAAAAAAAACCTAACCTAACCTAACCTAACCTAACCTAACCTAACCTAACCTAACCTAACCTAACCTAACCTAACCTAACCTTTTTTTTTTTTTTTTTTTTTTAAAAGGCTGGGAAAAAATGCATTACGCATACCCTCTCACTCGGGGGAGTGGGAGGGGTATGTGGGACTCCCCGGGCAAGCCCGGTATACCCACTAAAACAACCCAGCAACGAAATTCCCGCAACGTCATAGTGGGGGTGGACTGGGAGATCGGCGTAGCCTTTACGTCCAGTCCACCTCCGACGACCGCCCGCCTTAGCGGGCCCTTCACGCCCCCCCCGTTGGGGGAGGGCCGGGAACCTCCGACGATGATGGTGGTGATGCGTGCAATGCGGGCGGAGGCGCCCCCGCGCCTGTCGCCCGCCCATCACCACCGCGAGGAGGGAGAAGAGGACGTCTTCTCCGACCTCGCCTTCGTCTGCGGAGCGGCGCAGCGAGAGGGTCGTCCTCCCGCGCGCGCTCCGCCGCCTCCTTTTGCGAGATGACATCCTCGCAAAAGGAGGCGACCGCGGCCCAGGACTCCTCACTCCCCAGCATGCATCTGACCACGCTGGGAAGGGAGAGGTCCTGTCCGATCTCTGCAGTGAGACTGCGACGCGGCTCGGACCAAGCTGGGCACACCTCCAGTGTGTGCTGCGCCGTGTCCTCCGCCGCGCCGCAGTCGTGACACGCCGGTGTCTCCTCCCTCCCGACCCGGTGCAGGTGTGTGCCGAAACAGCCGTGGCCAGACAACACCTGCACCAGACGGAAGGAGAGGAAGCCGTGCGGCCGCTCGAGCCAATCCCGCAGGAATGGACCGAGCGCGTCGAGCGTTCGACGGCCAAAGGTGGCAGAGGCGAGGTCCTCTGTCCAATGGACGATGATGGCGTCCCTCGCCTCCCTCCGCACGGCTTCCCGCTCCTCTGCGACAGGGCGCTCCCCGAGCGCTTTTCGGCGCGCCGTCCATTCGTACACCCTGGCGAGCACCCAAGCCTCCAACTCCCAAGGAGGGGTGCCCGCCAGAGCGCACGCCGCCGAAAAGCCTACCGACCGGTAGGCCCTCGCCACCCGCTGTGCAATGGCCCTTTGTGGCCTGCGGATGGCGGTCGCATTCTCCCTCCTATTGAGGGAGTCCGCCCATATTGGGGCCCCGTATAGGGCCATGCTCCGCAGGATGCCGGCATACAAGCGCCGGCATCGTGCACTGGGCCCCCCCAGGTTTGGGAGGAGCCACGACAGGGAGTCGGCGGCCTTCAGCAGGCGCGTCGACAGCCCGCTGAAGTGCGGGCCGAAGCGCCACCTGCTGTCTAGTATCAGGCCCAGATATTTCATCTGGGCCTTAACCTCCACCCGGATGCCCTCAACGACAATGTGGGCATCCGGAGGGCAGCGCTGCCGAGGCCCGTGAAAGAACACGGCCTCGGTCTTGTTCAGCGCCACCCTCAACCCTAGGCGGCGGATCCTTCCTGCGACCAAGGATCCGCCAGCCGAGGCCAGACAGGCCGCCTCCCTGAAGGTTCTCCCCCGGGCAGTGAGGAGAGTGTCATCCGCGTAACATATGACACTCGTGCCACGGAGGAGGGCTCCTCTCAATAGCCAATCGAACCCGATGTTCCAAAGGGGTGGCCCAAGGACTGACCCCTGTGGAACACCGGACTCCGCGCCGTACCTCCGGAGCCTGGCCGTTTTGTCTACAAGGAGGACATCTCGGTCCTCCAAGTAGTCGGCCAGGAGGTCCCGCAAGTATTGGGGCACTCCATGATAGCGGAGTGCCTCCAATATCGTCGAGTGGGGGACGGAGTTGAAGGCGTTGGCTATGTCGAACGACACTGCCAAAACTCCGTCCCCCGCCTCGACCGCCCCCTTCACCTGCCCCTTCAGTAGGGCCAGTGCGTCGATGGTCGAACGCCCCTGTCGGAAACCGAATTGGGCGTCCGACAGGTCTGGCCCTACCCTCCGCAGATGGCTGTTGAGCCGGCAGGCGATGATCCCCTCGAACATTTTGCCGACCTCATCAAGCAGAACGATGGGTCGGTATGCCGAGGGGGAGTCGACCGGACGTCCCTCCTTACGGAGAAGGCATAGCTGCCCCTCCTTCCATAGTTTCGGGAACCTTCCAGACGCGAGGCATGCGCTGAAAAGGTCCCGAAACCTATCCTCCATTTGAGCGGCAGCTATGGCCACCACTCGTGCGGGAACGCCGTCCGGACCGGGGGCCGTCTTCTTCGCGCGGAGGCCGAGAAGACCCTCGCGGAACTCCTCCGCCGTCACCGGGGGCATATCTGCCTCCGCCGGTGGAACCGCCTCCTGCGGGGGGTCCTGCGGGGGATCCATCGTTGGTGGGGTGAAGTCGGTCCTGCGCGGAAACAGGGACCGGACCACCCCATCCAACAGTGCCGGCTCGAGGGTCTCGGTCAATGGGGGACCATGGGGCCGCAGTTGGTTCCGCGCCGCCCTGTATGGTCTCCCAAAGGGATCCCGATCGAGACCCTCTAGCATCTCAGCCCTCGCCGAGTCCTTCGCAGCGCACATAGCCGACTTGAGGGCCGCCTTTGCCTCCCGGTAGGAAGCGTAGAGACGGTCCTCGTCTGCCTGACTACGTGCGCTGCGCCGACGGCTCCGCGTGTAGGCCCTACGGGCCGCCACGCAGGTGGCCCGGAGGCCTGCGAGCTCCTCCGACCACCAATAGACGGCACGACGGGGGGGCGGACGACGGGACCGAGGCATGCTGGAGTTGCATACCTCGGTCAGGGATCCTCTCAGCTGGGCTGCTGCTGCGTCGACGTCCAGGGTCTCCACAGGGGGCGACAGCCAGTCCTGCAGGAAGGCAGCCTCCTTGGCTGCCTCGCGGTCCAGGCGAGTGAGGGCCCACCGAGGGAAGGGAGGCCTGCCAGAGCGGGCCATCTCCCCCCGGGAGCCATGCTGGGTGGAGATGTCGAACCTCACATATCTGTGGTCCGACAAGGTCTCCACCAGCTCCACCCGCCAGTTCACAATGCGTGCGGCTAAGACGGGTGTGGCAAACGAAACGTCGACCACCGACCCACCCTGCTGCCGCACACATGTGTGGACCGCCCCCCTGTTGAGGAGGGACACGCCGCACGACGCCGACCAAAACTCGACGGCGCGACCCCGGACGTTGCAGGAGGCAGCCGGGTTGCCCCAGGCCTCCGACTTGGCGTTTAGGTCGCCCAAAACCACGACGTGGCGTGGCGCCGCCCTCCCAACGACTGCAGTGAGGACCTCCAGGAAGTCCTCAAAGTCTGGAAGAGGGCGGTTAGGGGAGAAGTAGACCCCGACTAGGGCCAGATCCCCCCACGCGGCGGCCACGTATCCCGGTCCTCTCTCTAAGAGCGAGAGGGGAGGGGAGTCTGTGGAAGACCGCGACACCAACGCCACCAAGCCGTCTCGGTCGCCTAGCCAGCTGCCGGGGACCGAGTAAGGCTCGGCGACCACCGCCAAGTCCACCAACCACTCAGCCATAGTCTGCATCAGCAGATCCTGGGCTGCCCGGCAGTGGTTGGCGTTCGTCTGCAGGATGCGATGTTCGACTCTGGCCATTAGTCGGACATCGCACCCCCCTCCTCCGCAGCTGTGCTAGCAACAGGCCCAGCTGGCGCCTGCGCTTTGCCCCTCTTAGGGGGAGGATTGCACGTCCTCCCCTTCATCACATGGCCTGCCGGGCGGCCACTAGCAGCGCACACTGCGCAGTGTGGCTTCGCGGCCGTGCAGGAGGCGGCTTTGTGGCCGTCCTTGCCGCAGCGATAGCAGGTGTCCGCCCTGTTGACTTTGGACGGACAGAGGGCTCCGGTGTGGCCGATGCCGAAGCACCTGAAGCAGCGCAGAGGCTGCTCCTCAAGGGCCCGCACCAAACCGGAGCTGAAGCCGACGGAAAGCGTTCCCTTGTCCAGGACGGCTTTGGCGGCGGCGACAGGGCACTCGAGCCGAATAGTGCCCATGCCGCCGCGGCCGGTCCTGATGTCCCGGCCTTGCACAGCTGCAACGCTGCAGCCACCAATGGCTGCGACCGCTGCGACCACCTCCTCTTTGGTGACCGAGTCATCGAGGTCGGTCACCAGTATGGCCGCCGACTTAGTTGGTCGGGCCACCTTAGCTGCGTCTGCGATGACCTCCCGCAGCTTGGCTGCAAAGAGGTCAGCGCTGGCGCTGCCCTCCGCCCCCGGGAACTCGAAAATACGAGCCCCGGTTTGGGTACGCCGGCAGGATACTTTGCCGATCCCCAGTTGGGTGGGATCGGCATTGGCACGCGCCCGCACTAGTACGGACGCGTACGTCTCCCCGCGCTCAGCAGCCTCCGCCGTGAGCGTCACGACGACGGCTGCAGACTGTGGGGGAACACGTTTCCCCCTCCTTCTCCCCTTCCTCTTCCCCTTGCCAGTCGCCTGTGACTGGCTGGGAGGCGTGGTGGCGGGGACAGCGGCGGCGGCCGCTGCCACCTTTTGGCCCTTGGCCTTCCGCTTTCCCTTCCCAGTCGTCTGCGACTGGCTGGGAGGCGTGGTGGCGGGGGCGGCAGAGACGGCCTTCGTCTTCTTGCCCTTTCCCTTGCCTTTTCCTCTCCCGACCACCTCGATCCAACCCTCCTGGTTGGACGGAGTGGTGGACGGGAGATTGGCGTCCTCCGGTTGCGAGGACGGCCCCGGCTCGACTCGCCTCTTGTCTGCCGCAAGCGGCGGTCGGAGGCGCTTCTCCGGCAAGAGCCGGTCCTCAATGCCCGCTAAGCAGGCGCGGGTGAAGGCCCGCTCCTCCATAACCACCTTGCGGATAACATCCTCAAGTTGGCCGGAGGCGGGGGCCTCCACGGCAGGCGTTGGGCCCACAGCAAGCGTCGGGCCTTGATTGGGCTGGGCGGTGGCGTCAGCCAACTTCTGATGAAGCTGGCTGACCTCCGATTGCAGACGATCGACCCTTGTCTGCAACTGCCGCGTTTCCTCAGAGCTTGTCCGGCGGGCAAGCTCCTCAATGATGCCGCGCATGCTCGCGGCCCGGCATTTAAGGGACTTCTGAAATGTCCCTTTTAGGTGGGAGGACTTTGCAGCGACCTCCACAATACCCTCCTCGTCCTCGTGCGCCATCCGCTCGAGCTCCGCGACGGAGTAGTCCGCGTAGAGGACGGTGGATGCGCCGTACCCGGACTTGGCCCGGGCGGCACGCGCTCGCTGCTCTTTGAGAGCAACTCTCTCCTCCAGCTCCTCCTGGAGCTGTGCCCGCCGAGCCAGGTCCAGCTGGCGTTGGGCATCTGCGAGACCCACTGAGTGGGTGTCTGCGGCTGTCACTGGCCTCTTCGCCTTCGACAGCCCCGTCGAGCCTGAGGCCGAGGAACCCTCGGACCCGCTCTTGCGACGCGCGGCGCGCTTTCGCGACCGCGAACAACCCGCGTCTGAGACGAGGGACTCGTCAGAGTCCGACGTCTCATCTGCCCTCCTAAAAAAGCTGGCCGCAGACGGCGCGCGGCTAGCTTCTGACGCCGAAGCGTCAGACTGGCCCTGAGAAGGGCCGTTGGGTTGGCCCTGAGAAGGGCCGTTGGGTTGGCCCTGAAAAGGGCCTTTTAAGAAACGCCCTTGGGCGTCCCGCTTAGGTTTAGGCATATTGCCTCCGCCGAGATCGCAGTTAAAACCACCAGATAAAAGATAAAAACGCTGCGAATGCACACTGTACTTTGGCCGTGCCCAGTCTGCCACTCCGTTACGGTGACAGAACTGGGCCGTTTCCAGGGGACGCGACGTGGACGCAAACAGTGTGAGGGGGTCCCCCAACCTAACCTAACCTTTTTTTTTTTTTTTTTTTTTTTTTGTTTCGGCTGGGAAAAAATGCATTACGCATACCCTCTCACTCGGGGGAGTGGGAGGGGTATGTGGGACTCCCCGGGCTAGCCCGGTATACCCACTAAAACAACCCAGCAACGAAATTCCCGCAACGTCTTAGTGGGGGTGGACTGGGAGATCGGCGTAGCCTTTACGTCCAGTCCACCTCCGACGACCGCCCGCCTTCAAAGCGGGCCCTTCACGCCCCCCCCGTTGGGGGAGGGCCGGGAACCTCCGACGATGATGGTGATGCGTGCAATGCAGGCGAAGGCGCCCCCGCGCCTGTCGCCCGCCCATCACCACCGCGAGGAGGGAGAAGAGGGCGTCTTCTCCGACCTCGCCTTCGTCTGCGGAGCGGCGCAGCGAGAGGATCGTCCTCCCGCGCGCGCTCCGCCGCCTCCTTCTGCGAGATGACATCCTCGCAAAAGGAGGCGACCGCGGCCCAGGACTCCTCACTCCCCAGCATGCATCTGACCACGCTGGGAAGGGAGAGGTCCTGTCCGATCTCTGCAGTGAGACTGCGACGCGGCTCGGACCAAGCTGGGCACACCTCCAGTGTGTGCTGCGCCGTATCCTCCGCCGCGCCGCAGTCGTGACACGCCGGTGTCTCCTCCCTCCCGATCCGGTGCAGGTGCGTGCCGAAACAGCCGTGGCCAGACAGGACCTGCACCAGACGGAAGGAGAGGAAGCCGTGTGGCCGCTCGAGCCAATCCCGCAGGACTGGACCGAGCGCGTCCAGGGTACGGCGACCAAAGGTGGCGGAGGCGAGGTCCTCCGTCCAATGGACGACGATAGCGTCCCTCGCCTCCCTCCGCACTGCCTCCCGCTCCTCCGCGACAGGGCGCTCCCCGAGCGCTTTTCGGCGCGCCGTCCATTCGTAGACTCTGGCGAGCACCCACGCCTCCAACTCCCAAGGAGGGGTGCTGGCCAGAGCGCACGCCGCCGAAAAGCCTACCGAGCGGTAGGCCCTCGCCACCCGCTGTGCAATGGCCCTTTGTGGCCTGCGGATGGCTGTCGCGTTCTCCCTCCTGTTGAGGGAGTCCGCCCAAACCTAACCTAACCTAACCTAACCTAACCTTTTTTTTTTTTTTTTTTTTTTGTTTCGGCTGGGAAAAAATGCATTACGCATACCCTCTCACTCGGGGGAGTGGGAGGGGTATGTGGGACTCCCCGGGCAAGCCCGGTATACCCACTAAAACAACCCAGCAACGAAATTCCCGCAACGTCATAGTGGGGGTGGACTGGGAGATCGGCGTAGCCTTTACGTCCAGTCCACCTCCGACGACCGCCCGCCTTAGCGGGCCCTTCACGCCCCCCCCGTTGGGGGAGGGCCGGGAACCTCCGACGATGATGGTGGTGATGCGTGCAATGCGGGCGGAGGCGGCCCCGCGCCTGTCGCCCGCCCATCACCACCGCGAGGAGGGAGAAGAGGACGTCTTCTCCGACCTCGCCTTCGTCTGCGGAGCGGCGCAGCGAGAGGGTCGTCCTCCCGCGCGCGCTCCGCCGCCTCCTTTTGCGAGATGACATCCTCGCAAAAGGAGGCGACCGCGGCCCAGGACTCCTCACTCCCCAGCATGCATCTGACCACGCTGGGAAGGGAGAGGTCCTGTCCGATCTCTGCAGTGAGACTGCGACGCGGCTCGGACCAAGCTGGGCACACCTCCAGTGTGTGCTGCGCCGTGTCCTCCGCCGCGCCGCAGTCGTGACACGCCGGTGTCTCCTCCCTCCCGACCCGGTGCAGGTGTGTGCCGAAACAGCCGTGGCCAGACAACACCTGCACCAGACGGAAGGAGAGGAAGCCGTGCGGCCGCTCGAGCCAATCCCGCAGGAATGGACCGAGCGCGTCGAGCGTTCGACGGCCAAAGGTGGCAGAGGCGAGGTCCTCTGTCCAATGGACGATGATGGCGTCCCTCGCCTCCCTCCGCACGGCTTCCCGCTCCTCTGCGACAGGGCGCTCCCCGAGCGCTTTTCGGCGCGCCGTCCATTCGTACACCCTGGCGAGCACCCAAGCCTCCAACTCCCAAGGAGGGGTGCCCGCCAGAGCGCACGCCGCCGAAAAGCCTACCGACCGGTAGGCCCTCGCCACCCGCTGTGCAATGGCCCTTTGTGGCCTGCGGATGGCGGTCGCATTCTCCCTCCTATTGAGGGAGTCCGCCCATATTGGGGCCCCGTATAGGGCCATGCTCCGCAGGATGCCGGCATACAAGCGCCGGCATCGTGCACTGGGCCCCCCCAGGTTTGGGAGGAGCCACGACAGGGAGTCGGCGGCCTTCAGCAGGCGCGTCGACAGCCCGCTGAAGTGCGGGCCGAAGCGCCACCTGCTGTCTAGTATCAGGCCCAGATATTTCATCTGGGCCTTAACCTCCACCCGGATGCCCTCAACGACAATGTGGGCATCCGGAGGGCAGCGCTGCCGAGGCCCGTGAAAGAACACGGCCTCGGTCTTGTTCAGCGCCACCCTCAACCCTAGGCGGCGGATCCTTCCTGCGACCAAGGATCCGCCAGCCGAGGCCAGACAGGCCGCCTCCCTAACCTAACCTAACCTAACCTTTTTTTTTTTTTTTTTTTTTTTGTTTCGGCTGGGAAAAAATGCATTACGCATACCCTCTCACTCGGGGGAGTGGGAGGGGTATGTGGGACTCCCCGGGCAAGCCCGGTATACCCACTAAAACAACCCAGCAACGAAATTCCCGCAACGTCATAGTGGGGGTGGACTGGGAGATCGGCGTAGCCTTTACGTCCAGTCCACCTCCGACGACCGCCCGCCTTAGCGGGCCCTTCGCGCCCCCCCCGTTAGGGGAAGGCCGGGAACCTCCGACGATGATGGTGGTGATGCGTGCAATGCGGGCGGAGGCGCCCCCGCGCCTGTCGCCCGCCCATCACCACCGCGAGGAGGGAGAAGAGGACGTCTTCTCCGACCTCGCCTTCGTCTGCGGAGCGGCGCAGCGAGAGGATCGTCCTCCCGCGCGCGCTCCGCCGCCTCCTTCTGCGAGATGACATCCTCGCAAAAGGAGGCGACCGCGGCCCAGGACTCCTCACTCCCCAGCATGCATCTGACCACGCTGGGAAGGGAGAGGTCCTGTCCGATCTCTGCAGTGAGACTGCGACGCGGCTCGGACCAAGCTGGGCACACCTCCAGTGTGTGCTGCGCCGTATCCTCCGCCGCGCCGCAGTCGTGACACGCCGGTGTCTCCTCCCTCCCGATCCGGTGCAGGTGCGTGCCGAAACAGCCGTGGCCAGACAAGACCTGCACCAGACGGAAGGAGAGGAAGCCGTGTGGCCGCTCGAGCCAATCCCGCAGGACTGGACCGAGCGCGTCCAGGGTACGGCGACCAAAGGTGGCGGAGGCGAGGTCCTCCGTCCAATGGACGATGATAGCGTCCCTCGCCTCGCTCCGCACTGCCTCCCGCTCCTCCGCGACAGGGCGCTCCCCGAGCGCTTTTCGGCGCGCCGTCCATTCGTAGACTCTGGCGAGCACCCACGCCTCCAACTCCCAAGGAGGGGTGCTGGCCAGAGCGCACGCCGCCGAAAAGCCTACCGAGCGGTAGGCCCTCGCCACCCGCTGTGCAATGGCCCTTTGTGGCCTGCGGATGGCTGTCGCGTTCTCCCTCCTGTTGAGGGAGTCCGCCCAGATGGGGGCCCCGTAGAGGGCCATGCTCCTCAGGATGCCGGCATATAAGCGCCGGCATCGTGCACTGGGCCCCCCAAGGTTCGGGAGGAGCCAGGAGAGTGCGCCTGCGGCCTTCAGCAGGCGCGTCGACAGCCCGCTAAAGTGCGGGCCGAAGCGCCACCTGCTGTCCAGTATCAGGCCCAGATATTTCATCTGGGCCTTCACCTCCACCCGGATGCCCTCCACGACAATGTGGGCATCGGGAGGGCAGCGCTGCCGAGGCCCGTGGAAGAACACAGCCTCGGTCTTGTTCAGCGCCACCCTCAACCCTAGGCGGCGGATCCTTCCTGCGACTAAGGATCCGCCAGCCGAGGCCAGACAGGCCGCCTCCCTGAAATTCCTCCCCCGGGCAGTGAGGAGAGTGTCATCCGCGTAGCAGATGACACTCGTGCCACGGAGGAGGGCTCCCCGCAGGAGCCAATCGAACCCGATGTTCCACAGGGGGGGGCCAAGTACCGACCCCTGTGGAACACCGCACTCTGCGCCGTACCGCCGCAACCTGGCCGTTTTGTCTACAAGGAGGACCTCTCGGTCCTCCAAGTAGTCGGCCAGGAGGTCCCGCAAGTATTGGGGCACTCCATGATAGCGGAGTGAACCTAACCTAACCTAACCTAACCTAACCTAACCTAACCTAACCTTTTTTTTTTTTTTTTTTTTTTTTTGTTTCGGCTGGGAAAAAATGCATTACGCATACCCTCTCACTCGGGGGAGTGGGAGGGGTATGTGGGACTCCCCGGGCAAGCCCGGTATACCCACTAAAACAACCCAGCAACGAAATTCCCGCAACGTCATAGTGGGGGTGGACTGGGAGATCGGCGTAGCCTTTACGTCCAGTCCACCTCCGACGACCGCCCGCCTTAGCGGGCCCTTCACGCCCCCCCCGTTGGGGGAGGGCTGGGAACCTCCGACGATGGTGGTGACGTGTGCAATGCGGGCGGAGGCGCCCCCGCGCCTGTCGCCCGCCCATCACCACCGCGAGGAGGGAGAAGTTGACGTCTTCTCCGACCTCGCCTTCGTCTGCGGAGCGGCGCAGCGAGAGGATCGTCCTCCCGCGCGCGCTCCGCCGCCTCCTTCTGCGAGATGACATCCTCGCAAAAGGAGGCGACCGCGGCCCAGGACTCCTCACTCCCCAGCATGCATCTGACCACGCTGGGAAGGGAGAGGTCCTGTCCGATCTCCGCAGTGAGACTGCGACGCGGCTCGGACCAAGCTGGGCACACCTCCAGTGTGTGCTGCGCCGTGTCCTCCGCCGCGCCGCAGTCGTGACACGCCGGTGTCTCCTCCCTCCCGATCCGGTGCAGGTGCGTGCCGAAACAGCCGTGGCCTGACAACACCTGCACCAGACGGAAGGAGAGGAAGCCGTGCGGCCGCTCGAGCCAATCCCGCAGGACTGGACCGAGCGCGTCCAACGTTCGACGGCCAAAGGTGGCGGAGGCGAGGTCCTCTGTCCAATGGACGATGATGGCGTCCCTCGCCTCCCTCCGCACGGCTTCCCGCTCCTCAGCGACGGGGCGCTCCCCGAGCGCTTTCCGGCGCGCCGTCCATTCATACACTCTGGCGAGCACCCACGCCTCCAACTCCCAAGGAGGGGTGCTGGCCAGAGCGCATGCCGCCGAAAAGCCCACAGAGCGGTAGGCCCTCGCTACCCGCTGCGCGATGGCCCTTTGGGGCCTGCGGATTGCCGTCGCATTCTCCCTCCTGTGGAGGGAATCCGCCCAAATGGGGGCCCCGTAAAGGGCCATACTTCGGAGGATGCCGGCATACAAGCGCCGGCATCGCGCGCTAGGCCCCCCCAGGTTCGGGAGGAGCCAGGACAGGGCGCCGGCGGCCTTCAGCAGGCGCGTCGACAGCCCGCTGAAATGCGGGCCGAAGCGCCACCTGCTGTCCAGTACCAGGCCCAGATACTTCATCTGGGCCTGGACCCCCACCCTGATGCCCTCCACAGTGATGTGGGCATCTGGAGGGCAGCGCTGCCGAGGCCCGCGAAAGAACACGGCCTCGGTCTTGTTCAGCGCCACCCTCAACCCCAGGCGGCGGATCCTTCCTGCGACCAAGGATCCGCCAGCCGAGGCCAGACAGGCCGCCTCCCCAAAGTTCCTCCCCCGGGCAGTGAGGAGAGTGTCATCCGCGTAGCATATGACACTCGTGCCACGGAGGAGGGCTCCCCGCAGGAGCCAATCGAACCCGATGTTCCACAGGGGGGGCCCAAGTACCGACCCCTGTGGAACACCGCACTCTGCGCCGTACCGCCGCAACCTGGCCGTTTTGTCTACAAGGAGGACCTCTCGGTCCTCCAAGTAGTCGGCCAGGAGGTCCCGCAAGTATTGGGGCACTCCATGATAGCGGAGTGCCTCCAATATCGTCGAGTGGGGGACAGAGTTGAAGGCGTTGGCTATGTCGAATGACACTGCCAAAACTCCGTCCCCCGCCTCGACTGCCCCCTTCACCTGCCCCTTGAGCAGGGCCAGCGCGTCGATGGTCGAACGCCCCTGTCGGAAACCAAACTGGGCGTCCGACAGGTCTGGCCCTACCCCCCGCAGATGGCTGTTGAGCCGGCAGGCGATGATCCCCTCGAACATTTTGCCGACCTCATCAAGAAGGACGATGGGTCGGTATGCCGAGGGGGAGTCCGCTGGGCGTCCCTCCTTGCGGAGGAGGCATAGCTGCCCCTCCTTCCACAGTTTCGGGAACCTTCCAGACGCGAGGCACGCGCTGAATAGGTCCCGAAATCTGTCCTCCATTTGAGCGGCAGCTATAGCCACCACCCGTGCTGGGACGCCGTCCGGACCGGGGGCCGTCTTCTTGGCGCGGAGGCCAAGAAGACCCTCGCGGAACTCTTCCTCCGTCACCGGGGGCACGTCTGCCTCCGCCGGTGGTGCCGCCCCTCGCGGGGGGTCCATCGTTGGTGGGGTGAAGTCGGTCCTGCGCGGAAACAGGGACCGGACCACCCCATCCAGCAGCGCGGGCTCGAGGGTCTCCGTCAGGGGGGGACCATGGGGCCGCAGTTGGTTCCGCGCTGCCCGATATGGTCTCCCATAGGGATCCCGATCGAGACCCTCCAGCATCTCGGCCCTCGCCGCGTCCTTGGCGACGCACATAGCTGACTTGAGGACCGCCTTCGCCTCTCGATATGAAGCGTAAAGACGGTCCTCGTCTGTCTGGCTACGTGCGCTGCGCCGACGGCTCCGCGTGTAAGCCCTACGGGCCGCCACACAGGTGGCCCGGAGGCCTGCCAACTCCTCCGACCACCAGTAGACGGCACGACGGGGAGGCGGACGACGGGACCGAGGCATGCTGGAGTTGCACACCTCGGTCAGGGATCCCCTCAGCTGGGCCGCTGCGGAGTCCACGTCCAGGACCTCGACAGGGGGCGACAGCCAGTCCTGCAGGAAGGCAGCCTCCTTGGCTGCCTCGCGGTCCAGGCGAGTGAGGGCCCACCGAGGGAAGGGAGACCTGCCAGAGCGGGCCATCTCCCCCCGGGAGCCATGCTGGGTGGAGATGTCGAACCGCACATATCTGTGGTCCGACAATGTCTCCACCATCTCAACCCGCCAGTTCACAATGCGTGCGGCAAGGACGGGGGTGGCAAACGACACGTCGACCACCGACCCTCCCCGTTGCCGCACACATGTGTGGACCGCCCCCCTGTTAAGGAGGGACACGCCGCATGACGCCGACCAAAACACGACGGCGCGTCCCCGGACGTTGCAGGAGGCAGCCGGGTTGCCCCAGGCCTCCGACTTGGCGTTCAGGTCGCCCAACACCACGACCTGGCGTGGCGCCGCCCTCGCTACGACAGCAGTGAGGACCTCCAGGAAGTCCTCAAAGTCTGAGAGAGGGCGGTTAGGGGAGAAGTAGACCCCCACCAGGGCCAGATCTCCCCACGCGGCGGCCACGTATCCCGGTCCCCTCTCTAAGAGCGAGAGGGGAGGGGAGTCTGTGGAAGACCGCGACACCAACGCCACCAAGCCGTCCCGGTCGCCTAGCCAGCTGCCAGGGACCGAGTAAGGCTCGGCGACCACCGCCAAGTCCACCAACCACTCAGCCATGGTCTGCATCAGCAGATCCTGGGCTGCCCGGCAGTGGTTGGTGTTCGTCTGAAGGATGCGATGTTCGACTCTATCCATTAGTCGGACATCGCACCCCCCTCCTCCGCAGCTGTGCTAGCAACAGGCCCAGCTGGCGCCTGCGCTTTGCCCCTCGTAGGGGGAGGATTACAGTTCCTCCCCTTCATCACGTGGCCCGCCGGGCGGCTACTGGCGGCACACACCGCGCAGTGCGGCTTGGCGACCATGCAGGAAGCGGCTTTGTGGCCGTCCTTGCCGCAGCGGTAACAGCTGTCCGTCCTGTCGACCTTGGACGGACATAGGGCTCGGGTGTGTCCGATGCCGAAGCACCTAAAGCAGCGAAGAGGCTGCTCATCAAGTGCCCGGACCACACCCGAGCTGAAGCCAACAGAGAGCCGTCCTTTGTTAAGGACGGCTTTGGCGGCGGCGACTGGGCACTCGAGCCGCATAGAGCCCATGCCGCCGCGGCCGACCCTGATGTCGCGGCCTTGTACCGCTGCGACGCTACATCCACCGATTGCAGCGACCGCCGCCACTACCTCCTCTTTGGTGACGGAGTCGTCTAGCTCCGTCATCTCTATGGCCGCCGACTTGACCGGTCGGGCCACCTTGGCCGCGTCCGCGACGACCTCCCGCAGCTTGGCTGCAAAGAGGTCGGCGCTGGCGCTGCCCTCCGCCCCCGGGAACTCGAATATACGAGCCCCGGTTTGGGTACGCCGGCAGGAGACTTTGCCGATCCCCAGTTGGGTGGGATCGGCATTGGCACGCGCCCGCATTAAAATTGATGCGTAGGTCTCCCCGCGCTCCGCAGCCTCCGCAGTGAGCGTCACGACGACGGCTGCAGACTGTGGGGGAACAAGTTTCCCCCTCCTTTTTCCCTTCTTCTTCCCCTTGCCAGTCGCCTGTGACTGGCTGGGAGGCGTGGCGGCGGGGACGGTGGTGGCGGCCGCTGCCGCCTTTCGGCCCCTGGCCTTCCCCTTACCTCTACCAGTCGTGTGCGACTGGCTGGTAGGCGTGGTGGCGGGGACAGCAGAGACGGCTGTCGCTGTCTTTTTCCCCTTTCCTTTGCCTTTCCCCCTCCCGACCACCTCGATCCAGCCCTCCTGGTTGGACGGAGTGGTCGAAAGGAGATTGGCGTCCTCCACTTGCGAGGACGGCCCCGGCTCGTCTCGCCTCTTGTCCGCCGCGAGTGGCGGTCGGAGGCGCTTCTCCGGCAGAAGCCGGTCCTCTATACCTGCCAAGCAGGATCGGGTGAAAGCCCGCTCCTCCATAACCACCTTGCGGATTACATCCTCAAGGCTGGAGGCGGGGGCTTCCATGGCAGGCGTAGGGCCCTGACTAGGGCGGGCGGTAGCGTCAGCCAGATTCTGATGAAGCTGACTGACCTGCAGCTGCAGGCGATCCACCTTCGCCTGCAGCTGCCGCGTTTCGTCCGTCGCTGTCCGTTGGACCAGCTCCTCCACGATGCCGCGCATACTCGCAGCCCGGCACTTAAGGGACTTCTGGAACGTCCCTTTCAGATGAGACGACTTGGAGGCGACCAACGCGATCTCCTCTTCGTCCTCTTCCGCCATCCGCTCCAGCTCCGCAACGGAATAGTCGGTGTAGAGCACGCGTGACGCGCCGTACCCCGACTTGGCCCGGGCGGCACGCGCCCGTTGCTCCTTGAGAGCAACCATCTCTTCCAGCTCTTGTTGGAGTTGTGTCCGCCGAGCCAGGTCTAGCTGGCGTTTGGCATCCGCGAGACCCACTGAGTGGGTGTCGGCGGCTGTCGCTGACTTTTTGGGCTTAGACAGCCCCGTCGAGCCCGAGGCCGAGGAACCATCGGACCCTTGTTTGCGGTATGTCCGCTTCCGCGACCGCAAATCACCAGCGTCCGATACGCTGACGAGGGACTCGTCTGAGTCCGACGTCTCGTCCGCCGTTCCGAAGAAGCTAGCTGCAGACGGCGCGCGGCTAGCTTCGGACGCCGAAGCGTCGGATTGGCCCTGAGAAGGGCCTTTGAGTTGGCCCTGAGAAGGGCCGTTGGGTTGGCCCTGAGAAGGGCCTTTTAGGAATCGCCCTTGGGCGTCCCGCTTGGGCTTAGGCATAACCTCCGCCAGATTCGTAGCTTCCCGCAAAATGATAAAACCGCAATAAAATAAAAAGAGCTACGAGCACACTGTACTTTGGCCGTACCCAGTCTGCCACTCCGTTACGGTGACAGAACTGGGCCGTTTCCAGGGGACGCGACGTGGACGCAAACAGTGTGAGGGGGTCCCCCAACCTAACCTTTTTTTTTTTTTTTTTTGTTTCGGCTGGGAAAAAATGCGTTACGCATACCCTCTCACTCGGGGGAGTGGGAGGGGTATGTGGGACTCCCCGGGCAAGCCCGGTATACCCACTAAAACAACCCAGCAACGAAATTCCCGCAACGTCATAGTGGGGGTGGACTGGGAGATCGGCGTAGCCTTTACGTCCAGTCCACCTCCGACGACTGCCCGCCTTAGCGGGCCCTTCGCGCCCCCCCCGTTGGGGGAGGGCCGGGAACCTCCGACGATGATGGTGGTGATGCGTGCAATGCGGGCGGAGGCGCCCCCGCGCCTGTCGCCCGCCCATCACCACCGCGAGGAGGGAGAAGAGGACGTCTTCTCCGACCTCGCCTTCGTCTGCGGAGCGGCGCAGCGAGAGGGTCGTCCTCCCGCGCGCGCTCCGCCGCCTCCTTTTGCGAGATGACATCCTCGCAAAAGGAGGCGACCGCGGCCCAGGACTCCTCACTCCCCAGCATGCATCTGACCACGCTGGGAAGGGAGAGGCCCTGTCCGATCTCTGCAGTGAGACTGCGACGCGGCTCGGACCAAGCTGGGCACACCTCCAGTGTGTGCTGCGCCGTGTCCTCCGCCGCGCCGCAGTCGTGACACGCCGGTGTCTCCTCCCTCCCGACCCGGTGCAGGTGTGTGCCGAAACAGCCATGGCCAGACACCCCCAACCTAACCTAACCTAACCTAACCTAACCTAACCTAACCTAACCTAACCTAACCTAACCTAACCTTCGATTATAGTATCGTCATCACACGAGGGCGACACCTCGGAATCTGTAGTCGAAAAAATTCGAACGGCGGTTGATGCCAAGTCCACAGGAATAAGAATCGATCATCTTCGCAGAGCAAAGAACCAGTCGGTGGTTATAAGCTGCTCCGAAAAGGAGGATATAGGAAGGGTGTCGGCAAAGTTAAAGAACTCCAAGGGGGACCTGAAAGTCGAGGACGCTGTCAATAAGAACCCGCTTGTGGTCGTCAGGGACGTCATGAACTACGTAACTGATGACGACTTGGTGATGGCAATAGGATCCCAGAACGGACACCTTTTGGAGGGAGCCGAAATCAGCGAGGGTGACATTCGGGTCACGTACAGGCGTAAGGCGAGGAATCCGCTGACGAGTCACGTGGTGATGCGCGTCACACCAGTGATTTGGCAGAGGCTGACCACGGCAGGCCGAATTCATGTTGACTTACAGAGGGTGGTTGTAAGGGACCAAAGCCCGCTGATTCAATGCACTAAGTGTCTCGGCTACGGACACAGTAGGAAGTTTTGCAAAGAACCAGCAGTCCTTTGCAGCCACTGCGGAGATCCGCACACCAGAGCGGAGTGTCCAGGGTTCACCCTCAATGAGGAACCAAAGTGCAGGAACTGTATCCAGACCAAAAAAGATGCAGCACATAATGCTTTCGATAGCGAATGTCCCACACGTAAAAAGTGGGATGCACTGGCTAGATTGGCAACAGCGTATTGCTAAGGTTGCAGCGGGGTCAGAGGCTAAAAAGGACAGCATAAAGTACCGGGTCGTGCAGGCAAACCTCCAGAAGAAGAAACTCGCCACCGAGGAACTCGTACTCGAAGCCGGTCGCAGGAAAACCAAGTTCGCTCTTGTACAGGAGCCCTATGTTGGGGCAAAAGGGGAAATGAAGACCTACCCCGGAACAAGAGTTATCCAAGCAACCAAAACGGCCGACAAAATTATCAAAGCCGCGATAGTCATCTTCGACAGTGAGGTGGACGCAGTGGTATGTCCGACGCTGACAACCGAAAACATAGTGGTTGCGAAACTAACGGTAGAGAACACCACTACCGTGGTAGCGTCCGTTTATTTCGAGGACTATCTCGACATTGAGCCGTACCTCGATCGCCTGAGGGAAATAGTCACTAAGACAAACGGTGCGAAATTGCTGGTGGGAGGCGATGTAAATGCATGGAGTACATGGTGGGGAAGCGAAAGAGAGGATGACAGGGGAAGACTTCTATCTGGTACCTTGGATGAACTCAACCTACATGTGCTCAACTGCGGAAACATTCCTACATTTGACACCATCCGGGGTGGAAAACGGTATAAGAGCACTGTGGACATCACGGCCTGTTCAGACGACATGCTCAGTCACGTGGAAGAATGGAACGTTGACACGGAAATGACGAGTTCGGACCACAATGCGATAGTTCTTGAAATCACGGTAAAAAGAGGAACCGGAAATAAAATTAAGTACAGTAATACCAGGATATACAACACAAAAAAGGCTGACTGGAATAGTTTTCGGGAAGTATTAACAAAATCGTTGCTAGAAAACCAAATTGATGAAACATACATAAACAATATTAATAATTGCGAAGGATTACAAACATGCATAGAGAAATTAACAAAAATAATTACAACAACTTGTGAAAAAACAGTACCTAAAATTAAAAAAGTAGAGAAAACGTACTTACCGTGGTGGAACGAAGAACTCGACCAGCTGAAGAAGTCCATGTGCACGAAGAAGGGTAGAATCCGTTGCGCAGCTCCACGTCGTCGGGAATGGGTCGTGAGGGAATACCTAAAAGCAAAGGAAGAATACGAGTCAAAAGCATACAAGGCACAAACCGAGAGCTGGAAAAGCTTTTGCGGGAAGCAGGACAGGGAGAGTGTTTGGGACGGTATTTATAGGGTTATAAGAAAAACAAAAAAGAGGCACGAAGATCTACCGTTAGTTCAAAATGGCGACGCATTAGAATCGGATGAATCCGCCAGAGTCCTTGCGAAAACCTTCTTCCCGGATGATGAGGCAATAGATGACAACCCTGAACATGCTAAAATCAGAGAAGAAGCGGTACGTTCAGAGGAAGGCACACCAGAGGATAAATTTGATCCACCTTTCACTCTTGCCGAGCTCAGATACTCATCTAGGAGTTTCAACCCGAGGAAAGCGCCGGGCCCTGACGGACTCACGGCCGATATTTGCGAAGCCGTCATCAGTAACCACGAAAATCTGTTCTTAGCCATCGTTAACAAATGTCTCGAACTGTCTTGTTTTCCGGAAAAGTGGAAGGAAGCCGCGGTCGTCGTACTTAGGAAACCAGGAAAGGATAACTACACCCATCCAAAGTCTTACCGACCGATCGGACTCCTGCCGGTTCTCGGAAAGATCCTGGAAAAAATGCTTGTGCGAAGATTAAGGTTCCACATCCTACCCGGAATGAACCCACGGCAGTATGGATTCGTGCCGCAGCGAAGTACGGAGGATGCCTTGTACGACTTGGTGCAGTACATAGATCTCAAGTTACAGGAGAAAAACATAGTGGTAGTTGTCTCGCTAGACATAGAGGGGGCATTTGACAGTGCGTGGTGGCCAGCAATAAAATGTCGCCTGGCAGAAAAACGCTGTCCACTCAACCTCCGAAAACTGGTGGGAAACTACCTAGAGAACAGAAAGGTCGTCGTGAGGTATGCCGGGGCCGAATATGAAAAGAGGACCTCAAAGGGGTGTGTGCAGGGATCGATCGCGGGGCCCACGTTCTGGAATCTTCTCCTGGACCCGCTGCTGAACGAACTAGGAGAGAGGAAAATCTACTGCCAGGCATTTGCAGACGACGTGGTGTTGATTTTCTCGGGAAAAACGGCTTTTAACATAGAAATTGAAGCCAATGCCGGCCTGGCACATGTGCAGCGGTGGGGTGTTCGAAACAAACTTAAGTTTGCAGCACATAAAACCCAAGCCATGCTGCTCACCAAGAAGCTAAAATTCGACACACCACGGCTGCGCATGGGCGGGGTCGATATTGCGCTTGTCGAGGAGATTAAACTGTTAGGAGTAATAATCGACCGGAAGATGACCTTCCGGAGCCACGTCACAAACGTCTGCAAAAAAGCCATTAATATATTCAGGCAGTTGTCCAGCGCGGCAAGGGTGACCTGGGGATTGAATCCGGAAGTGGTGAGGATAATTTATACTGCAGTTGTGGAACCGGTGATCCTGTACGCAGCAAGCGTATGGGCCAGGGCTGCGGATAGGATCTACATCCAAAAGCAGCTGAATACAGTCCTGAGGGGCTTCGCCCAGAAAATCAGTAGGTCGTACAGGACGGTCTCACTGAATTCGGCTCTAATACTGACAGGACTGCTGCCACTCGACCTGAGAGTCAAGGAAGTAGCATCCCTTTACGAGGTGAAGAGAGGGAAGCCACAGCCAATTCTTGGGGACCGTTCTGTAGAGGAGAGAGCGAGCTTCTTGGCGAGGCCTCACCCAGCTGATCAGGAGGACCTTGTCTTCCATTGCTTAGAGGACGATGCGGAGGTGAAGATGCGCGTGAGGGAGGGTGCAGTGCAAATCTACACTGATGGGAGCAAAGTAGAGGGAAAAGTTGGGGCTGCCCTTTCCTGGTGGAAAGGGTCACTCGAAACTGGGAATAAAGAACTTAAGCTCGAGGAGTACTGCACCGTCTTTCAGGCGGAACTGTATGCCGTACATGAAGCAGTAGAACTCATCTCGAAAAGCCCGGAAGAAGAGTTCAGTATCCTCAGTGACTCCAGGTCAACACTGGAGCTGTTAGGGAACGTCGACAGCTGCAACCCACTAGTCTTAGAGATTAGAGCAAAACTCAAAGAGATGAAGAGTCTTGGCAAAAATGTTCTTCTCTACTGGGTTAAAGCCCATGCTGGAATACTGGGGAATGAAAGAGCAGACGAATTGGCGAAAACTGCGGCGCTAAAAATCAAAAGAAAACCAGATTTTGACAAATGTCCTCTCTCATTTATCAAGCGAACCATCAGGAGTGCTTCGATTGATACATGGGAGAAAAGATATCAAACGGAGGCCAAAGCCAGCGTCACAAAAATGTTCTTCCCCTCAGCTACCGACGCCTACAGACTTAGCAGAAATATAAATAACACTTACCTGCACACGCAACTCTTCACAGGGCATGGGGGCTTCTCCCAATACCTGCACCGGTTCAAAAAGAAAGACTCACCTGACTGTATTTGTGAACCAACTGTGGAGGAAACAATACCACACCTCTTAATTGATTGTCCAATGTTTGGACTTGCCAGATACAACCTGGAAAACGAAATTGATATACAATTAAATGAAAACAACGTAAATAAAATAATGATGGACAAAAATAAACGAAGCAAATTTTTAGACTTTTGTTTGAATATATTGCAAACAGTAATTAATAGAAATAAAACTTAGCTAAAGAAAGTAACACAGTAAATATAGTGATCTATATTATACTCGTGTTACAGCATAAACAAAGAACTATGGTAACTAATAGATTAAAACAAACATAAGACAAAAATGTAAAAGCTGTAACAAGAAAAGTGTAACGGAATACTGAAAACAAATTAATTGTAAAGGATTAAAGGATTAACAACATATCAACAGAAAATAAACAACCATAATAGAAAAGAAGCCTCCGACCGCAATATCGGGGAACAAAATAGTCTTTTATATAAAAAAAAAAAAAAAAAAAACCTAACCTAACCTTTTTTTTTTTTTTTTTTTTGTTTCGGCTGGGAAAAAATGCGTTACGCATACCCTCTCACTCGGGGGAGTGGGAGGGGTATGTGGGACTCCCCGGGCTAGCCCGGTATACCCACTAAAACAACCCAGCAACGAAATTCCCGCAACGTCATAGTGGGGGTGGACTGGGAGATTGGCGTAGCCTTTACGTCCAGTCCACCTCCGACGACCACCCGCCTTCAAAGCGGGCCCTTCACGCCCCCCCCGTTGGGGGAGGGCCGGGAACCTCCGACGATGGTGGTGACGTGTGCAATGCGGGCGGAGGCGCCCCCACGCCTGTCGCCCGCCCATCACCACCGCGAGGAGGGAGAAGAGGGCGTCTTCTCCGACCTCGCCTTCGTCTGCGGAGCGGCGCAGCGAGAGGGTCGTCCTCCCGCGCGCGCTCCGCCGCCTCCTTCTGCGAGATGACATCCTCGCAAAAGGAGGCGACCGCGGCCCAGGACTCCTCACTCCCCAGCATGCATCTGACCACGCTGGGAAGGGAGAGGTCCCGTCCGATCTCCGCAGTGAGACTGCGACGCGGCTCGGACCAAGCTGGGCACACCTCCAGTGTGTGCTGCGCCGTATCCTCCGCCGCGCCGCAGTCGTGACACGCCGGTGTCTCCTCCCTCCCGATCCGGTGCAGGTGCGTGCCGAAACAGCCGTGGCCAGACAAGACCTGCACCAGACGGAAGGAGAGGAAGCCGTGTGGCCGCTCGAGCCAATCCCGCAGGACTGGACCGAGCGCGTCCAGGGTACGGCGACCAAAGGTGGCGGAGGCGAGGTCCTCCGTCCAATGGACGATGATAGCGTCCCTCGCCTCCCTCCGCACTGCCTCCCGCTCCTCCGCGACAGGGCGCTCCCCGAGCGCTTTTCGGCGCGCCGTCCATTCGTAGACTCTGGCGAGCACCCACGCCTCCAACTCCCAAGGAGGGGTGCTGGCCAGAGCGCACGCCGCCGAAAAGCCTACCGAGCGGTAGGCCCTCGCCACCCGCTGTGCAATGGCCCTTTGTGGCCTGCGGATGGCTGTCGCGTTCTCCCTCCTGTTGAGGGAGTCCGCCCAGATGGGGGCCCCGTAGAGGGCCATGCTCCTCAGGATGCCGGCATATAAGCGCCGGCATCGTGCACTGGGCCCCCCAAGATTCGGGAGGAGCCAGGAGAGTGCGCCTGCGGCCTTCAGCAGGCGCGTCGACAGCCCGTTAAAGTGCGGGCCGAAGCGCCACCTGCTGTCCAGTATCAGGCCCAGATATTTCATCTGGGCCTTCACCTCCACCCGGATGCCCTCCACGATAATGTGGGCATCGGGAGGGCAGCGCTGCCGAGGCCCGTGGAAGAACACAGCCTCGGTCTTGTTCAGCGCCACCCTCAACCCTAGGCGGCGGATCCTTCCTGCGACTAAGGATCCGCCAGCCGAGGCCAGACAGGCCGCCTCCCTGAAATTCCTCCCCCGGGCAGTGAGGAGAGTGTCATCCGCGTAGCAGATGACACTCGTGCCACGGAGGAGGGCTCCCCGCAGGAGCCAATCGAACCCGATGTTCCACAGGGGGGGGCCAAGTACCGACCCCTGTGGAACACCGCACTCTGCGCCGTACCGCCGCAACCTGGCCGTTTTGTCTACAAGGAGGACCTCTCGGTCCTCCAAGTAGTCGGCCAGGAGGTCCCGCAAGTATTGGGGCACTCCGTGATAGCGGAGTGCCTCCAATATCGTCGAGTGGGGGACGGAGTTGAAGGCGTTGGCTATGTCGAACGACACTGCCAAAACTCCGTCCCCAGCCTCGACCGCCCCCTTCACCTGCCCCTTGAGTAGGGCCAGCGCGTCGATCGTCGAACGCCCCTGTCGAAAACCGAACTGGGCGTCCGACAGGTCCGGCCCCACTCTCCGCAGATGGCTGTTCAGCCGGCAGGCGATGATCCCCTCGAACATTTTGCCGACCTCATCAAGAAGAACGATGGGTCGGTATGCCGAGGGGGAGTCCACCGGGCGTCCCTCCTTGCGGAGTAGGCATAGCTGCCCCTCCTTCCACAGTTTCGGGAACCTTCCAGACACGAGGCACGCGCTGAAAAGGTCCCGAAATCTGTCCTCCATCTGAGCGGCAGCTATGGCCACCACTCTTGCTGGGACGCCATCCGGACCGGGGGCCGTCTTCTTGGCGCGGAGGCTAAGAAGACCCTCGCGGAACTCTTCTGCCGTCACCGGGGGCACATCTGCCTCCGCCGGTGGAGCCGCCTCCTGCGGGGGATCCTGCGGGGGATCCATCGTTGGTGGGGTGAAGTCGGTCCTGCGCGGAAACAGGGACCGGACCACCCCATCCAACAGCGCCGGCTCGAGGGTCTCGGTCAATGGGGGACCATGGGGCCGCAGTTGGTTCCGCGCCGCCCTGTATGGTCTCCCAAAGGGATCCCGATCGAGACCCTCTAGCATCTCAGCCCTCGCCGAGTCCTTCGCAGCGCACATAGCTGACTTGAGGGCCGCCTTTGCCTCCCGGTAGTAAGCGTAGAGACGGTCCTCGTCTGCCTGACTACGTGCGCTGCGCCGTCGGCTCCGCGTGTAGGCCCTACGGGCCGCCACGCAGGTGGCCCGGAGGCCTGCCAGCTCCTCCGACCACCAATAGACGGCACGACGGGGGGGCGGACGACGGGACCGAGGCATGCTGGAGTTGCATACCTCGGTCAGGGATCCCCTCAGCTGGGCTGCTGCTGCGTCGACGTCCAGGGCCTCGACAGGGGGCGACAGCCAGTCCTGCAGGAAGGCAGCCTCCTTGGCTGCCTCGCGGTCCAGGCGAGTGAGGGCCCACCGAGGGAAGGGAGGCCTGCCAGAGCGAGCCATCTCCCCCCGGGAGCCATTCTGGGTGGAGATGTCGAACCGCACATATCTGTGGTCCGACAAGGTCTCCACCAGCTCCACCCGCCAGTTCACGATGCGTGCGGCTAAGACGGGTGTGGCAAACGAAACGTCGACCACCGACCCACCCTGCTGCCGCACACATGTGTGGACCGCCCCCCTGTTGAGGAGAGACACGCCGCATGACGCCGACCAAAACTCGACGGCGCGACCCCGGACGTTGCAGGAGGCAGCCGGGTTGCCCCAGGCCTCCGACTTGGCGTTTAGGTCGCCCAAAACCACGACGTGGCGTGGCGCCGCCCTCCCAACGACTGCAGTGAGGACCTCCAGGAAGTCCTCAAAGTCTGGAAGAGGGCGGTTAGGGGAGAAGTAGACCCCGACTAGGGCCAGATCCCCCCACGCGGCGGCCACATATCCCGGTCCCCTCTCTAAGAGCGAGAGGGGAGGGGAGTCTGTGGAAGACCGCGACACCAACGCCACCAAGCCGTCTCGGTCGCCTAGCCAGCTGCCAGGGACCGAGTAAGGCTCGGCGACCACCGCCAAGTCCACCAACCACTCAGCCATGGTCTGCATCAGCAGATCTTGGGCTGCCCGGCAGTGGTTGGCATTCGTCTGCAGGATGCGATGTTCGACTCTGGCCATTTAGTCGGACATTGCACCCCCCTCCTCCGCAACTATGCTAGCAGCAGGCCCAGCTGGCGCCTGCGCTTTGCCCCTCTTAAGGGGAGGATTGCACGTCCTCCCCTTCATAACATGGCCTGCCGGGCGGCCACTGGCGGCGCACACTGAGCAGTGCGGCTTGGCGGCCGTGCAGGAGGCGGCTTTGTGGCCGTCCTTGCCGCAGCGGTAGCAGGTGTCCGCCCTGTTGACCTTGGACGGACAGAGGGCTCCGGTGTGGCCGATGCCGAAGCACCTGAAGCAGCGCAGAGGCTGCTCTTCAAGTGCCTGGACCACACCGGAGCTGAACCCGACGGAGAGCCTTCCTTTGACCAGGACGGCCTTGGCGGCGGCGACAGGGCACTCGAGCCGAATAGTGCCCATGCCGCCGCGGCCGGTCCTGATGTCCCGGCCTTGCACCGCTGCGACGCTGCAGCCACCAATGGCTGCGACTGCCGCCACCACCTCCTCTTTGGTGACCGAGTCGTCGAGGTCGGTCACCAGTATGGCCGCCGACTTAATTGGTCGGGCCACCTTGGCCGCATCTGCGATGACCTCCTGCAGCTTGGCTGCGAAGAGGTCAGCGCTGGCGCTACCCTCCACCCCCGGGAACTCGAAGATTCGAGCACCGGTCAGGGTCCTTCGGCAAGAGACTTTGCCGATCCCCAGTTGGGTGGGATCGGCATTGGCACGCGCCCGTACAAGTATGGACGCGTAAGTCTCCCCGCGCTCCGCAGCCTCCGCAGTAAGCGTCACCACGACGGCTGCGGACTGTGGGGGAGCATGCTTCCCCCTCCTTCTCCCCTTCCTCTTCCCCTTGCCAGTCACCTGTGACTGGCTGGGAGGCGTGGTGGCAGGGACGGCGGGGGCGGCCTTTGCCGCCTTTTGGCCCTTGCCTTTCCCCTTTCCCTTCCCAGTCTGCGTTTGCGCCTGGCTGGGAGGCGTGGCGGCAGGGACAGCAGAGACAGCTGTTGCTGTCTTCCTGGCCCTGCCCTTGTTCTTCCCTCTCCCGACCACTTCAATCCAACCCTCCTGGTTGGACGGAGTGGTGGAAGGGAGATTGGCGTCCTCTCCTTGCGAGGACGGCCCCGGCTCGACTCGCCTCTTGTCCGCCGCGAGCGGTGGTCGGAGGCGCTGCTCCGGCAAGAGCCGGTCCTCAATACCCGCAAAGCAGGCTCGGGTGAAAGCCCGCTCCTCCATAACCACTTTGCGGATAACATCCTCAAGTTGGCTGGAGGCGGGGGCTTCCACGGCAGGCGACGTGCCCTGACTTGGCGGGGCGGTGGCGTCAGCCAACTTCTGATGAAGCTGGCTGACCTCCGATTGCAGGCGATCCACTTTCGCCTGCAGCTGCCTCGTCTCGTCGGTGCTCGTCCGGCTGACAAGCTCCTTGATAATGCCGCGCAAGCTCGCGGCCCTGCATTTAAGGGACTTTTGGAAAGTCCCTTTTAAGTGCGAGGACTTTGCGGCAACCTCCACAATGCCCTCCTCGTCCTCCTCCGCCATCCGCTCGAGCTCCACAACGGAGAAGTCCGAGTAAAGGACGTGGGACGCGCCGTATCCGGACTTGGCCCGGGCGGCACGCGCTCGCTGCTCCTTAAGAGCAACCATCTCCTCCAGCTCCTCCTGGAGCTGTGCCCGCCGAGCCAGGTCCAGCTGGCGTTGGGCATCTGCGAGACCCACTGAGTGGGTGTCTGCGGCTGTCACTGGCCTCTTCGCCTTCGACAGCCCCGTCGAGCCTGAGGCCGAGGAACCCTCGGACCCGCTCTTGCGACGCGCGGCGCGCTTTCGCGACCGCGAACAACCCGCGTCTGAGACGAGGGACTCGTCAGAGTCCGACGTCTCGTCAGCCCTCCTAAAAAAGCTAGCCGCAGACGGCGCGCGGCTAGCTTCTGACGCCGAAGCGTCAGACTGGCCCTGAGAAGGGCCGTTGGGTTGGCCCTGAGAAGGGCCGTTGGGTTGGCCCTGAAAAGGGCCTTTTAGGAAACGCCCTTGGGCGTCCCGCTTGGGTTTAGGCATATTGCCTCCTCCGAAATCGCAGCTGAATCCGCCAGATAAAATAAAAATCGCTACGAGAGCACACTGTTCTTTTGCCGAACCCCAGTCTGCCACTCCGTTACGGTGACAGAACTGGGTCGTTTCCAGGGGACGCGACGTGGACGCAAACAGTGTGGGGGGTCCCCCAACCTAACCTAACCTAACCTTTTTTTTTTTTTTTTTTTTTTTTTTTTTTTTTTTTGTTTCGGCTGGGAAAAAATGCGTTACGCATACCCTCTCACTAACCTAACCTAACCTAACCTTTTTTTTTTTTTTTTTTTTTTTCTTTTTTTTTCTTTCGGCTGGGAAAAAATGCGTTACGCATACCCTCTCACTCGGGGGAGTGGGAGGGGTATGTGGGACTCCCCGGGCAAGCCCGGTATACCCACTAAAACAACCCAGCATGAAATTCCCGCAGCGTCTTAGTGGGGGTGGACTGGGAGATCGGCGTAGCCTTTACGTCCAGTCCACCTCCGACGACCGCCCGCCTTCACAGCGGGCCCTTCACGCCCCCCCCGTTGGGGGAGGGCCGGGAACCTCCGACGATGGTGGTGACGTGTGCAATGCGGGCGGAGGCGCCCCCGCGCCTGTCGCCCGCCCATCACCACCGCGAGGAGGGAGAAGAGGGCGTCTTCTCCGACCTCGCCTTCGTCTGCGGAGCGGCGCAGCGAGAGGATCGTCCTCCCGCGCGCGCTCCGCCGCCTCCTTCTGCGAGATGACATCCTCGCAAAAGGAGGCGACCGCGGCCCAGGACTCCTCACTCCCCAGCATGCATCTGACCACGCTGGGAAGGGAGAGGTCCCGTCCGATCTCCGCAGTGAGACTGCGACGCGGCTCGGACCAAGCTGGGCACACCTCCAGTGTGTGCTGCGCCGTGTCCTCCGCCGCGCCGCAGTCGTGACACGCCGGTGTCTCCTCCCTCCCGACCCGGTGCAGGTGTGTGCCGAAACAGCCGTGGCCAGACAACACCTGCACCAGACGGAAGGAGAGGAAGCCGTGCGGCCGCTCGAGCCAATCCCGCAGGACTGGACCGAGCGCGTCGAGCGTTCGACGGCCAAAGGTGGCAGAGGCGAGGTCCTCTGTCCAATGGACGATGATGGCGTCCCTCGCCTCCTTCCGCACGGCTTCCCGCTCCTCTGCGACAGGGCGCTCCCCGAGCGCTTTTCGGCGCGCCGTCCATTCGTACACCCTGGCGAGCACCCAAGCCTCCAACTCCCAAGGAGGGGTGCACGCCAGAGCGCACGCCGCCGAAAAGCCTACCGAACGGTAGGCCCTCGCCACCCGCTGTGCAATGGCCCTTTGTGGCCTGCGGATGGCTGTCGCATTCTCCCTCCTATTGAGGGAGTCCGCCCAGATTGGGGCCCCATACAGGGCCATGCTCCTCAGGATGCCGGCATACAAGCGCCGGCATCGTGCACTAGGCCCCCCCAGGTTCGGGAGGAGCCACGACAGGGAGTCGGCGGCCTTTAGCAGGCGCGTCGACAGCCCGCTGAAGTGCGGGCCGAAGCGCCACCTGCTGTCCAGTATCAGGCCCAGATATTTCATCTGGGCCTTGACCTCCACCCGGATGCCCTCCACGACAATGTGGGCATCCGGAGGGCAGCGCTGCCGAGGCCCGTGGAAGAACACGGCCTCGGTCTTGTTCAGCGCCACCCTCAACCCTAGGCGGCGGATCCTTCCTGCGACCAAGGATCCGCCAGCCGAGGCCAGACAGGCCGCCTCCCTGAAGGTTCTCCCCCGGGCAGTGAGGAGAGTGTCATCCGCGTAACAGATGACACTCGTGCCACGGAGGAGGGCTCCTCTCAACAGCCAATCGAACCCGATGTTCCAAAGGGGCGGCCCAAGGACTGACCCCTGCGGAACACCGCACTCTGCGCCGTACCGCCGCAACCTGGCCGTTTTGTCTACGAGGAGGACCTCCCGGTCCTCCAAGTAGTCGGCCAGGAGAGCCCGCAAGTATTGGGGCACTCCATGATAGCGGAGTGCCTCCAATATCGTCGAGTGGGGGACGGAGTTGAAGGCGTTGGCTATGTCGAACGACACTGCCATAACTCCGTCCCCAGCCTCGACCGCCCCCTTCACCTGCCCCTTCAGTAGGGCCAGTGCGTCGATGGTCGAACGCCCCTGTCGGAAACCAAACTGGGCGTCCGACAGGTCTGGCCCTACCCCCCGCAGATGGCTGTTGAGCCGGCAGGCGATGATCCCCTCGAACATTTTGCCGACCTCATCAAGCAGGACGATGGGTCGGTATGCCGAGGGGGAGTCCGCTGGGCGTCCCTCCTTGCGGAGGAGGCATAGCTGCCCCTCCTTCCACAGTTTCGGGAACCTTCCAGACGCGAGGCACGCGCTGAAAAGGTCCCGAAATCTGTCCTCCATTTGAGCGGCAGCTATAGCCACCACCCGTGCTGGGACGCCGTCCGGACCGGGGGCCGTCTTCTTGGCGCGGAGGCCAAGAAGACCCTCACGGATCTCTTCCTCCGTCACCGGGGGCACGTCTGCCTCCGCCGGTGGTACCGCCCCCCGCGGGGGGTCCATCGTTGGTGGGGTGAAGTCGGTCCTGCGCGGAAACAGGGACCGGACCACCCCATCCAGTAGCGCCGGCTCGAGGGTCTCGGTCAATGGGGGACCATGGGGCCGCAGTTGGTTCCGCGCCGCCCTGTATGGTCTCCCAAAGGGATCCCGATCGAGACCCTCTAACATTTCGGCCCTTGCCGAGTCCTTGGCAGCGCACATAGCCGACTTGAGGGCCGCCTTTGCCTCCCGGTAGGAAGCGTAGAGACGGTCCTCGTCTGTCTGGCTACGCGCGCTGCGCCGACGGCTCCGCGTGTAGGCCCTACGGGCCGCCACGCAGGTGGCCCGGAGGCCTGCCAACTCCTCCGACCACCAGTAGACGGCACGACGGGGAGGCGGACGACGGGACCGAGGCATGCTAGAGTTGCACACCTCGGTCAGGGATCCCCTCAGCTGGGCCGCTGCGGAGTCCACGTCCAGGACCTCGACAGGGGGCGACAGCCAGTCCTGCAGGAAGGCAGCCTCCTTGGCTGCCTCGCGGTCCAGGCGAGTGAGGGCCCACCGAGGGAAGGGAGACCTGCCAGAGCGAGCCATCTCCCCCCGGGAGCCATGCTGGGTGGAGATGTCGAACCGCACATATCTGTGGTCCGACAATGTCTCCACCATCTCAACCCGCCAGTTCACAATGCGTGCGGCAAGGACGGGGGTGGCAAACGACACGTCGACCACCGACCCTCCCTGTTGCCGCACACATGTGTGGACCGCCCCCCTGTTGAGGAGGGACACGCCGCATGACGCCGACCAAAACACGACGGCGCGTCCCCGGACGTTGCAGGAGGCAGCCGGGTTGCCCCAGGCCTCCGACTTGGCATTCAGGTCGCCCAACACCATGACCTGGCGTGGCGCCGCCCTCGCTACGACAGCAGTGAGGACCTCCAGGAAGTCCTCAAAGTCTGAGAGAGGGCGGTTAGGGGAGAAGTAGACCCCCACCAGGGCCAGATCTCCCCACGCGGCGGCCACGTATCCCGGTCCCCTCTCTAAGAGCGAGAGGGGAGGGGAGTCTGTGGAAGACCGCGACACCAACGCCACCAAGCCGTCCCGGTCGCCTAGCCAGCTGCCAGGGACCGAGTAAGGCTCGGCGACCACCGCCAAGTCCACCAACCACTCAGCCATGGTCTGCATCAGCAGATCCTGGGCTGCCCGGCAGTGGTTGGTGTTCGTCTGAAGGATGCGATGTTCGACTCTATCCATTAGTCGGACATCGCACCCCCCTCCTCCGCAGCTGTGCTAGCAACAGGCCCAGCTGGCGCCTGCGCTTTGCCCCTCGTAGGGGGAGGATTGCACATCCTCCCCTTCATTATATGGCCTGCCGGGCGGCTGCTGGCGGCACAAACCGCGCAATGCGGCTTGGCAGCCGTGCATGAGACCGCTTTATGGCCGTCCTTGCCGCAGCGGTAGCAGCTGTCCGTCCTATCGACCTTGGACGGACAGAGGGCCCGGGTGTGGCCGATGCCGAAGCACCTGTAGCAGCGCAGAGGCTGGTCTACAAGTGCTCGGACTGCACCCGAGCTAAAGCCGACGGCGAGCCATCCTTTGTCAAGGACGGCTTTGGCAACGGCGACTGGGCACTCGAGCCGAATAGTGCCCATGCCGCCGCGGCCGGTCCTGATGTCCCGGCCTTGCACCGCTGCGGTGCTGCAGCCACCAATGGCTGCGACAGCCGCCACCACCTCCTCCTTGGTGACCGAGTCATCGAGCTCGGTCACTTCTATGGCCGCCGACTTGACCGGTCGGGCCACCTTGGCCGCGTCTGCGATGACCTCCCGCAGCTTGGCTGCGAAGAGGTCGGCACTGGTGCTGCCCTCCGCCCCTGGGAACTCAAATATACGAGCCCCGGTTTGGGTGCGCCGGCAGGAGACTTTGCCGATCCCCAGTTGGGTGGGATCGGCATTGGCACGCGCCCGCATTAAAATTGAAGCGTAGGTTTCCCCGCGCTCCGCAGCCTCCGCAGTGAGCGTCACCACGACGGCTGCGGAATTTGGGGGAACCAGCTTTCCCCTCCTTTTGCCCTTACCCTTGCCAGGCTGGCTGGGAGGCGTTGTGGCGGGGACGACGGGGGCGGCCGCTGCCGCCTTTCGGCCCTTGGCCTTCCCCTTGCTCCTCCCAGTCGTCTGCGACTGGCTGGGAGGCGTGGTGGCGGGGGCAGCAGAGACGGCCTTCGTCCTCTTGCCCTTGCCCTTTCCTTTCCCCTTCCCGACCACCTCGATCCAACCCTCCTGGTTGGACGGAGTGGTGGACGGGAGTTGGGCGTCTTCCTCCTGCGAGGACGGCCCCGGCAGGCTTTGCCTCTTGTCCGCCGCAAGCGGTGGTCGGAGACGCTTCTCCGGCAAGAGCCGGTCCTCTATTCCTGCCAAGCAGGATCGGGTGAAAGCCCGCTCCTCCATAACCACCTTGCGAATTACATCCTCAAGGCTGGAGGCGGGGGCTTCCACGGCAGGCGTCGGGCCCTGACTAGGGCAGGCGGTGGCGTCAGCCAGCTTCTGATGAAGCTGGCTGACCTCCAGCTGCAGGCGGTCCACCTTCGCCTGCAGCTGCCGCGTTTCGTCCGTTGCTGTCCGCCGGACCAGCTCCTCCACGATGCCGCGCATGCTCGCGGCCCTACACTTAAGGGACTTCTGGAACGTCCCTTTCAGATGAGAAGACTTGGAGGCGACCACCGCAATCTCCTCTTCGTCCTCCTCCGCCATACGCTCCAGTTCCGCAACAGAGTAGTCGGTGTAGAGCACGCGAGACGCGCCGTACCCCGACTTGGCCCGGGCGGCACGCGCCCGTTGCTCCTTGAGAGCAACCATCTCTTCCAGTTCTTGTTGCAGCTGTGTCCGCCGAGCCAGGTCTAGCTGGCGTTTGGCATACGCGAGACCCACTGAGTGGGTGTCTGCGGCTGTCGCCGACTTTTTGGGCTTAGACAGCCCCGTCGAGCCCGAGGCCGAGGAACCATCGGACCCTTGTTTGCGGTATGTCCGCTTGCGCGACCGCAAATCACCAGCGTCCGATACGCTGACGAGGGACTCGTCTGAGTCCGACGTCTCGTCCGCCGTTCCGAAGAAGCTAGCTGCAGACGGCGCGCGGCTAGCTTCGGACGCCGAAGCGTCGGATTGGCCCTGAGAAGGGCCTTTGGGTTGGCCCTGAGAAGGGCCTTTGGGTTGGCCCTGAGAAGGGCCGTTGGGTTGGCCCTGAGAAGGGCCTTTTAGGAAACGCCCTTGGGCGTCCCGCTTGGGCTTAGGCATAACCTCCGCCAGATTCGTAGCTTCCCGCAAAAAGATAAAACCGCAATAGAATAAAAAGAGCTACGAGCACACTGTACTTTGGCCGTACCCAGTCTGCCACTCCGTTACGGTGACAGAACTGGGCCGTTTCCAGGGGACGCGACGTGGACGCAAACAGTGTGAGGGGGTCCCCCAACCTAACCTTTTTTTTTTTTTTTTTTTTTTTTTTTTTTTTTGTTTCGGCTGGGAAAAAATGCATTACGCATACCCTCTCACTCGGGGGAGTGGGAGGGGTATGTGGGACTCCCCGGGCTAGCCCGGTATACCCACTAAAACAACCCAGCAACGAAATTCCCGCAACGTCTTAGTGGGGGGTGGACTGGGAGATCGGCGTAGCCTTTACGTCCAGTCCACCTCCGACGACCGCCCGCCTTCAAAGCGGGCCCTTCACGCCCCCCCCGTTGGGGAAGGGCCGGGAACCTCCGACGATGATGGTGATGCGTGCAATGCAGGCGAAGGCGCCCCCGCGCCTGTCGCCCGCCCATCACCACCGCGAGGAGGGAGAAGAGGGCGTCTTCTCCGACCTCGCCTTCGTTTGCGGAGCGGCGCAGCGAGAGGATCGTCCTCCCGCGCGCGCTCCGCCGCCTCCTTCTGCGAGATGACATCCTCGCAAAAGGAGGCGACCGCGGCCCAGGACTCCTCACTCCCCAGCATGCATCTGACCACGCTGGGAAGGGAGAGGTCCTGTCCGATCTCCGCAGTGAGACTGCGACGCGGCTCGGACCAAGCTGGGCACACCTCCAGTGTGTGCTGCGCCGTGTCCTCCGCCGCGCCGCAGTCGTGACACGCCGGTGTCTCCTCCCTCCCGATCCGGTGCAGGTGCGTGCCGAAACAGCCGTGGCCTGACAACACCTGCACCAGACGGAAGGAAAGGAAGCCGTGCGGGCGCTCGAGCCAGTCTCGCAAGACTGGACCGAGCGCGTCCAGGGTCCGACGACCAAAGGTGGCGGAGGCGAGGTCCTGCGTCCAATGGACGACAATGGCGTCCCTCGCCTCCCTCCGCACTGCCTCCCGCTCCTCCGCGACAGGGCGCTCCCCGAGCGCTTTTCGGCGCGCCGTCCATTCGTACACCCTGGCGAGCACCCACGCCTCCAACTCCCAAGGAGGGGTGCCCGCCAGAGCGCACGCCGCCGAAAAGCCTACCGACCGGTAGGCCCTCGCCACCCGCTGTGCAATGGCCCTTTGTGGCCTGCGGATGGCTGTCGCATTCTCCCTCCTATTGAGGGAGTCCGCCCAGATTGGGGCCCCATACAGGGCCATGCTCCGCAGGATGCCGGCATACAAGCGCCGGCATCGTGCACTAGGCCCCCCCAGGTTCGGGAGGAGCCACGACAGGGAGTCGGCGGCCTTCAGCAGGCGCGTCGACAGCCCGCTGAAGTGCGGGCCGAAGCGCCACCTGCTGTCCAGTATCAGGCCCAGATATTTCATCTGGGCCTTGACCTCCACCCGGATGCCCTCCACGACAATGTGGGCATCCGGAGGGCAGCGCTGCCGAGGCCCGTGGAAGAACACGGCCTCGGTCTTGTTCAGCGCCACCCTCAACCCTAGGCGGCGGATCCTTCCTGCGACCAAGGATCCGCCAGCCGAGGCCAGACAGGCCGCCTCCCTGAAGGTTCTCCCCCGGGCAGTGAGGAGAGTGTCATCCGCGTAACAGATGACACTCGTGCCACGGAGGAGGGCTCCTCTCAACAGCCAATCGAACCCGATGTTCCAAAGGGGCGGCCCAAGGACTGACCCCTGTGGAACACCGGACTCCGCGCCGTACCTCCGGAGCCTGGCCGTTTTGTCTACAAGGAGGACATCTCGGTCCTCCAAGTAGTCGGCCAGGAGGTCCCGCAAGTATTGGGGCACTCCATGATAGCGGAGTGCCTCCAATATCGTCGAGTGGGGGACGGAGTTGAAGGCGTTGGCTATGTCGAACGACACTGCCAAAACTCCGTCCCCCGCCTCGACCGCCCCCTTCACCTGCCCCTTCAGTAGGGCCAGTGCGTCGATGGTCGAACGCCCCTGTCGGAAACCGAATTGGGCGTCCGACAGGTCTGGCCCTACCCTCCGCAGATGGCTGTTGAGCCGGCAGGCGATGATCCCCTCGAACATTTTGCCGACCTCATCAAGCAGAACGATGGGTCGGTATGCCGAGGGGGAGTCGACCGGACGTCCCTCCTTACGGAGAAGGCATAGCTGCCCCTCCTTCCATAGTTTCGGGAACCTTCCAGACGCGAGGCATGCGCTGAAAAGGTCCCGAAACCTATCCTCCATTTGAGCGGCAGCCATGGCCACCACTCGTGCGGGAACGCCGTCCGGACCGGGGGCCGTCTTCTTGGCGCGGAGGCCGAGAAGACCCTCGCGGAACTCCTCCGCCGTCACCGGGGGCACATCTGCCTCCGCCGGTGGAACCGCCTCCTGCGGGGGATCCTGCGGGGGATCCATCGTTGGTGGGGTGAAGTCGGTCCTGCGCGGAAACAGGGACCGGACCACCCCATCCAACAGTGCCGGCTCGAGGGTCTCGGTCAATGGGGGACCATGGGGCCGCAGTTGGTTCCGCGCCGCCCTGTATGGTCTCCCAAAGGGATCCCGATCGAGACCCTCTAGCATCTCAGCCCTCGCCGAGTCCTTCGCAGCGCACATAGCCGACTTGAGGGCCGCCTTTGCCTCCCGGTAGGAAGCGTAGAGACGGTCCTCGTCTGCCTGACTACGTGCGCTGCGCCGACGGCTCCGCGTGTAGGCCCTACGGGCCGCCACGCAGGTGGCCCGGAGGCCTGCGAGCTCCTCCGACCACCAATAGACGGCACGACGGGGGGGCGGACGACGGGACCGAGGCATGCTGGAGTTGCATACCTCGGTCAGGGATCCTCTCAGCTGGGCTGCTGCTGCGTCGACGTCCAGGGTCTCCACAGGGGGCGACAGCCAGTCCTGCAGGAAGGCAGCCTCCTTGGCTGCCTCGCGGTCCAGGCGAGTGAGGGCCCACCGAGGGAAGGGAGGCCTGCCAGAGCGGGCCATCTCCCCCCGGGAGCCATGCTGGGTGGAGATGTCGAACCTCACATATCTGTGGTCCGACAAGGTCTCCACCAGCTCCACCCGCCAGTTCACAATGCGTGCGGCTAAGACGGGTGTGGCAAACGAAACGTCGACCACCGACCCACCCTGCTGCCGCACACATGTGTGGACCGCCCCCCTGTTGAGGAGGGACACGCCGCACGACGCCGACCAAAACTCGACGGCGCGACCCCGGACGTTGCAGGAGGCAGCCGGGTTGCCCCAGGCCTCCGACTTGGCGTTTAGGTCGCCCAAAACCACGACGTGGCGTGGCGCCGCCCTCCCAACGACTGCAGTGAGGACCTCCAGGAAGTCCTCAAAGTCTGGAAGAGGGCGGTTAGGGGAGAAGTAGACCCCGACTAGGGCCAGATCCCCCCACGCGGCGGCCACATATCCCGGTCCCCTCTCTAAGAGCGAGAGGGGAGGGGAGTCTGTGGAAGACCGCGACACCAAAGCCACCAAGCCGTCTCGGTCGCCTAGCCAGCTGCCAGGGACCGAGTAAGGCTCGGCGACCACCGCCAAGTCCACCAACCACTCAGCCATGGTCTGCATCAGCAGATCCTGGGCTGCCCGGCAGTGGTTGGTATTCGTTTGAAGGATGCGATGTTCGACTCTATCCATTAGTCGGACATCGCACCCCCCTCCTCTGCAGCTGTGCTGGCAACAGGCCCAGCTGGCGCCTGCGCTTTGCCCCTCTTAGGGGGAGGATTGCACGTCCTCCCCGTCATAACATGGCCTGCCGGGCGGCCACTGGCGGCGCACACTGAGCAGTGCGGCTTGGCGGCCGTGCAGGAGGCGGCTTTGTGGCCGTCCTTGCCGCAGCGGTAACAGGTGTCCGCCCTGTTGACCTTGGACGGACAGAGGGCTCCGGTGTGGCCGATGCCGAAGCACCTGAAGCAGCGCAGAGGCTGCTCTTCAAGTGCCTGGACCACACCGGAGCTGAACCCGACGGAGAGCCTTCCTTTGACCAGGACGGCCTTGGCGGCGGCGACAGGGCACTCGAGCCGAATAGTGCCCATGCCGCCGCGGCCGGTTCTGATGTCCCGGCCTTGCACCGCTGCGACGCTGCAGCCACCAATGGCTGCGACTGCCGCCACCACCTCCTCTTTGGTGACCGAGTCGTCGAGGTCGGTCACCAGTATGGCCGCCGATTTCGTCGGTCGGGCCACCTTGGCCGCATCTGCGATGACCTCTCGCAGCTTGGCTGCGAAGAGGTCAGCGCTGGCGCTGCCCTCCGCCCCCGGGAACTCGAAGATTCGAGCACCGGTTTGGGTCCTTCGGCAAGAGACTTTGCCGATCCCCAGTTGGGTGGGATCGGCATTGGCACGCGCCCGCACTAGTACGGACGCGTACGTCTCCCCGCGCTCAGCAGCCTCCGCCGTGAGCGTCACGACGACGGCTGCAGACTGTGGGGGAACAAGTTTCCCCCTCCTTCTCCCCTTCCTCTTCCTCTTGCCAGTCGCCTGTGACTGGCTGGGAGGCGTGGTGGCGGGGACAGCGGCGGCGGCCGCTGCCACCTTTTGGCCCTTGTTCTTCCGCTTTCCCTTCCCAGTCGTCTGCGACTGGCTGGGAGGCGTGGTGGCGGGGGCGGCAGAGACGGCCTTCGTCCTTTTGCCCTTGCCCTTGCCCTTTCCTCTCCCGACCACCTCGATCCAACCCTCCTGGTTGGACGGAGTGGTGGACGGGAGATTGGCGTCCTCCGGTTGCGAGGACGGCCCCGGCTCGACTCGCCTCTTGTCCGCCGCAAGCGGCGGTCGGAGGCGCTTCTCCGGCAAGAGCCGGTCCTCAATTCCTGCTATGCAGGCTCGGGTGAAGGCCCGCTCCTCCATGACGACCTTGCGGATAACATCCTCAAGGTTGGAGGCGGGGGCTTCCACGGCCGGCGTTGGGCCCACGGCAGGCAACGTGCCCTGACTGGGCGGGGCGGTGGCGTCAGCCAACTTCTGATGAAGCTGGCTGACCTCCGATTGCAGGCGATCCACTTTCGCCTGCAGCTGCCTCGTCTCGTCGGTGCTCGTCCGGCTGACAAGCTCCTTAATAATGCCGCGCAAACTCGCGGCCCTGCATTTAAGGGACTTTTGAAAAGTCCCTTTAAGATGAGAGGACTTAGCGGCGACCTCCACAATACCCTCCTCGTCCTCGTGCGCCATCCGCTCGAGCTCCGCGACGGAGTAGTCCGCGTAGAGGACGGTGGATGCGCCGTACCCGGACTTGGCCCGGGCGGCACGCGCTCGCTGCTCTTTGAGAGCAACTCTCTCCTCCAGCTCCTCCTGGAGCTGTGCCCGCCGAGCCAGGTCCAGCTGGCGTTGGGCATCTGCGAGACCCACTGAGTGGGTGTCTGCGGCTGTCACTGGCCTCTTCGCCTTCGACAGCCCCGTCGAGCCTGAGGCCGAGGAACCCTCGGACCCGCTCTTGCGACGCGCGGCGCGCTTTCGCGACCGCGAACAACCCGCGTCTGAGACGAGGGACTCGTCAGAGTCCGACGTCTCGTCAGCCCTCCTAAAAAAGCTAGCCGCAGACGGCGCGCGGCTAGCTTCTGACGCCGAAGCGTCAGACTGGCCCTGAGAAGGGCCGTTGGGTTGGCCCTGAGAAGGGCCGTTGGGTTGGCCCTGAAAAGGGCCTTTTAGGAAACGCCCTTGGGCGTCCCGCTTGGGTTTAGGCATATTGCCTCCTCCGAAATCGCAGCTGAATCCGCCAGATAAAATAAAATCGCTACGAGAGCACACTGTTCTTTGGCCGAACCCCAGTCTGCCACTCCGTTACGGTGACAGAACTGGGTCGTTTCCAGGGGACGCGACGTGGACGCAAACAGTGTGGGGGGTCCCCCCCCCCAACCTAACCTAACCTTTTTTTTTTTTTTTTTTTTTGTTTCGGCTGGGAAAAAATGCATTACGCATACCCTCTCACTCGGGGGAGTGGGAGGGGTATGTGGGACTCCCCGGGCAAGCCCGGTATACCCACTAAAACAACCCAGCATGAAATTCCCGCAGCGTCTTAGTGGGGGTGGACTGGGAGATCGGCGTAGCCTTTACGTCCAGTCCACCTCCGACGACTGCCCGCCTTAGCGGGCCCTTCGCGCCCCCCCCGTTGGGGGAGGGCCGGGAACCTCCGACGATGATGGTGGTGATGCGTGCAATGCGGGCGGAGGCGCCCCCGCGCCTGTCGCCCGCCCATCACCACCGCGAGGAGGGAGAAGAGGACGTCTTCTCCGACCTCGCCTTCGTCTGCGGAGCGGCGCAGCGAGAGGATCGTCCTCCCGCGCGCGCTCCGCCGCCTCCTTCTGCGAGATGACATCCTCGCAAAAGGAGGCGACCGCGGCCCAGGACTCCTCACTCCCCAGCATGCATCTGACCACGCTGGGAAGGGAGAGGTCCTGTCCGATCTCCGCAGTGAGACTGCGACGCGGCTCGGACCAAGCTGGGCACACCTCCAGTGTGTGCTGCGCCGTGTCCTCCGCCGCGCCGCAGTCGTGACACGCCGGTGTCTCCTCCCTCCCGATCCGGTGCAGGTGCGTGCCGAAACAGCCGTGGCCAGACAACACCTGCACCAGACGTAAGGAGAGGAAGCCGTGCGGCCGCTCGAGCCAGTCTCGCAAGACTGGACCGAGCGCGTCCAGCGTTCGACGGCCAAAGGTGGCGGAGGCGAGGTCCTCTGTCCAATGGACGATGATGGCGTCCCTCGCCTCCCTCCGCACGGCTTCCCGCTCCTCAGCGACGGGGCGCTCCCCGAGCGCTTTTCGGCGCGCCGTCCACTCGTACACTCTGGCGAGCACCCATGCCTCCAACTCCCAAGGAGGGGTGCTGGCCAGAGCGCACGCTGCCGAGAAGCCCACAGAGCGGTAGGCCCTCGCTACCCGCTGCGCGATGGCCCTTTGGGGCCTGCGGATCGCCGTCGCATTCTCCCTCCTGTGGAGGGAGTCCGCCCAGATTGGGGCCCCGTATAGGGCCATGCTCCGCAGGATGCCGGCATACAAGCGCCGGCATCGCGCGCTGGGCCCACCCAGGTTCGGGAGGAGCCACGACAGGGCGCCGGCGGCCTTCAGCAGGCGCGTCGACAGCCCGCTGAAGTGCGGGCCGAAGCGCCACCTGCTGTCCAGTACCAGGCCCAGATACTTCATCTGGGCCTGGACCCCCACCCTGATGCCCTCCACATTGATGTGGGCATCTGGAGGGCAGCGCTGCCGAGGCCCGCGAAAGAACACGGCCTCGGTCTTGTTCAGCGCCACCCTCAACCCCAGGCGGCGGATCCTTCCTGCGACCAAGGATCCGCCAGCCGAGGCCAGACAGGCCGCCTCCCCAAAGTTCCTCCCCCGGGCAGTGAGGAGAGTGTCATCCGCGTAGCAGATGACACTCGTGCCACGGAGGAGGGCTCCCCGCAGGAGCCAATCGAACCCGATGTTCCACAGGGGGGGCCCAAGTACCGACCCCTGTGGAACACCGCACTCTGCGCCGTACCGCCGCAACCTGGCCGTTTTGTCTACAAGGAGGACCTCTCGGTCCTCCAAGTAGTCGGCCAGGAGGTCCCGCAAGTATTGGGGCACTCCATGATAGCGGAGTGCCTCCAATATCGTCGAGTGGGGGACGGAGTTGAAGGCGTTGGCTATGTCGAATGACACTGCCAAAACTCCGGCCCCCGCCTCGACTGCCCCCTTCACCTGCCCCTTGAGCAGGGCCAGCGCGTCGATGGTCGAACGCCCCTGTCGGAAACCAAACTGGGCGTCCGACAGGTCTGGCCCTACCCCCCGCAGATGGCTGTTGAGCCGGCAGGCGATGATCCCCTCGAACATTTTGCCGACCTCATCAAGCAGGACGATGGGTCGGTATGCCGAGGGGGAGTCCACTGGGCGTCCCTCCTTGCGGAGGAGGCATAGCTGCCCCTCCTTCCACAGTTTCGGGAACCTTCCAGACGCGAGGCACGCGCTGAACAGGTCCCGAAATCTGTCCTCCATTTGAGCGGCAGCTATAGCCACCACCCGTGCTGGGACGCCGTCCGGACCGGGGGCCGTCTTCTTGGCGCGAAGGCCAAGAAGACCCTCGCGGAACTCTTCCTCCGTCACCGGGGGCACGTCTGCCTCCGCCGGTGGTGCCGCCCCTCGCGGGGGGTCCATCGTTGGTGGGGTGAAGTCGGTCCTGCGCGGAAACAGGGACCGGACCACCCCATCCAGCAGCGCCGGCTCGAGGGTCTCCGTCAGGGGGGGACCATGGGGCCGCAGTTGGTTCCGCGCTGCCCGATATGGTCTCCCATAGGGATCCCGATCGAGACCCTCCAGCATCTCGGCCCTCGCCGCGTCCTTGGCAGCGCACATAGCTGACTTGAGGACCGCCTTCGCCTCTCGATATGTATCGTAAAGACGGTCCTCGTCTGTCTGGCTACGTGCGCTGCGCCGACGGCTCCGCGTGTAGGCCCTACGGGCCGCCACGCAGGTGGCCCGGAGGCCTGCCAGCACCTCCGACCACCAGTAGACGGCACGACGGGGAGGCGGACGACGGGACCGAGGCATGCTGGAGTTGCACACCTCGGTCAGGGAACCCCTCAGCTGGGCCGCTGCGGAGTCCACGTCCAGGACCTCAACAGGGGGCGACAGCCAGTCCTGCAGGAAGGCAGCCTCCTTGGCTGCCTCGCGGTCCAGGCGAGTGAGGGCCCACCGAGGGAAGGGAGACCTGCCAGAGCGGGCCATCTCCCCCCGGGAACCATGCTGGGTGGAGATGTCGAACCGCACATATCTGTGGTCCGACAATGTCTCCACCATCTCAACCCGCCAGTTCACAATGCGTGCGGCAAGGACGGGGGTGGCAAACGACACGTCGACCACCGACCCTCCCCGTTGCCGCACACATGTGTGGACCGCCCCCCTGTTGAGGAGGGACACGCCGCATGACGCCGACCAAAACACGACGGCGCGTCCCCGGACGTTGCAGGAGGCAGCCGGGTTGCCCCAGGCCTCCGACTTGGCGTTCAGGTCGCCCAACACCACGACCTGGCGTGGCGCCGCCCTCGCTACGACAGCAGTGAGGACCTCCAGGAAGTCCTCAAAGTCTGAGAGAGGGCGGTTAGGGGAGAAGTAGACCCCCACCAGGGCCAGATCTCCCCACGCGGCGGCCACGTATCCCGGTCCCCTCTCTAAGAGCGAGAGGGGAGGGGAGTCTGTGGAAGACCGCGACACCAACGCCACCAAGCCGTCCCGGTCGCCTAGCCAGCTGCCAGGGACCGAGTAAGGCTCGGCGACCACCGCCAAGTCCACCAACCACTCAGCCATGGTCTGCATCAGCAGATCCTGGGCTGCCCGGCAGTGGTTGGCGTTCGTCTGAAGGATGCGATGTTCGACTCTATCCATTAGTCGGACATCGCACCCCCCTCCTCCGCAGCTGTGCTGGCAACAGGCCCAGCTGGCACCTGCGCTTTGCCCCTCGTAGGGGGAGGATTACAATTCCTCCCCTTCATTATGTGACCCGCCGGGCGGCTACTGGCGGCACACACCGCGCAGTGCGGCTTAGCAGCCGTGCAGGAGGCGGCTTTGTGGCCGTCCTTGCCGCAGCGGTAGCAACTGTCCGTCCTGTCGACTTTGGACGGACAGAGGGCTCGGGTGTGCCCGATGCCGAAGCACCTAAAGCAGCGCAGAGGCTGCTCATCAAGTGCCCGGACCACACCCGAGCTAAAGCCAACAGAGAGCCGTCCTTTGTTGAGGACGGCTTTGGCGGCGGCGACTGGGCACTCGAGCCGCATAGAGCCCATGCCGCCGCGGCCGACCCTGATGTCGCGGCCCTGTACCGCTGCGACGCTACATCCACCGATTGCAGCGACCGCCGCCACTACCTCCTCTTTGGTGACGGAGTCGTCGAGATCCGTCACCTCTATGGCCGCCGACTTGATTGGTCGGGCCACCTTGGCCGCGTCCGCGACGACCTCCTGCAGCTTGGCTGCGAAGAGGTCGGCGTTGGCGCTGCCCTCCGCCCCCGGGAACTCAAAAAGTCGAGCCCCGGTTTGGGTACGCCGGCAGGAGACTTTGCCGATCCCCAGTTTGGCGGGATCGGCATTGGCACGCGCACGCAACAAAATAGACGCGTACGTTTCCCCGCGCTCCGCAGCCTCCGCAGTGAGCGTCACCACGACGGCTGCGGACTGTGGGGGAACAAGCTTACCCCTCCTTCGCCCCTTCCTCTTCCCCTTACCAGTCGCCTGTGACTGGCTGGGAGGCGTGGTGGCGGGGGCGGCCGCTGCCGCCTTTCGGCCCTTGCCTTTCCCCTTCCCCCTCCCAGTCGTCTGCGACTGGTTGGGAGGCGTAGTGGCGGGGACAGCAGAGACGGCTGTCGCCGTCTTCTTTCCCCTTCCCTTGCCTTTCCCCCTCCCGACCACCTCAATCCAACCCTCCTGGTTGGACGGAGTGGTCGAAGGAAGAATGGCGTCCTCCACTTGTGAGGACGGCCCCGGCTGACTTTGCCTTTTGTCCGCCGCAAGCGGTGGTCGGAGGCGCTGCTCCGGCAGGAGCCGGTCCTCGATGCCTGCCAAGCAGGCTCGGGTGAAAGCCCGCTCCTCCATGACGACCTTGCGGATGACATCCTCAAGGTTGGAGGCGGGGGCTTCCACTGCAGGCGACGTGCCCTGACTTGGCGGGGCAGTTGCGTCAGCCAACTTCTGATGAAGTTGGCTGACCTCCAGTTGCAGGCGATCCACCTTCGCCTGCAGCTGCCGCGTTTCGTCGGTCGCTGTCCGTCGGACCAGCTCTTCGACGATGCCGCGCATACTTGCGGCCCGGCACTTAAGGGCCTTTTGGAAAGTGCCCTTAAGGTGTGAGGACTTGGCGGCGACCTCCACGATCTCCTCCTCGTCCTCCTCCGCCATACGCTCCAGCTCTGCCACGGAGTTGTCGGCGTACAGAACGCGTGACGCGCCGTAGCCGGACTTGGCCCGGGCGGCACGCGCTCGCTGCTCCTTCGCAGCTACCCGCTCCTCCAGCTCCTGCTGGTTCTGCTCCCGCCGAGATAGGTCCAACTGTCGTTGGGCATCCTCGAGACCCACCGAGTGGGTATCTGCGGCTGTCGCTGGCCTCTTCGCCTTCGCCAGCCCCGTCGAGCCTGAGGCCGAAGAACCTCCCGACCCTTCGTTGCGACGCGCGGGGCGCTTTCGCGACCGCGAAGTGCCCGCGTCTGAGACGCTGACGAGGGACCCGTCTGAGTCCGACGTCTCGTCTGCCGTCCTGAAGAAGCTAGCTGCAGACGGCGCGCGGCTAGCTTCTGACGCTGAAGCGTCGGATTGGCCCTGAGAAGGGCCTTTGGTTTGGCCCTGAGAAGGGCCTTTTAAGAAACGCCCTAAGGCATCCCGCTTAGGCTTAGGCATTGCCTCCGCCGAATTCGTAGTAAAAACCGCAAAAAGATAAAAACAACCGCAAGGTGAAGATAAAATAGACTACGAATGCACACTGTACTTTGGCCGTGCCCAGTCTGCCACTCCGTTACGGTGACAGAACTGGGCCGTTTCCAGGGGACGCGACGTGGACGCAAACAGTGTGGGGGGTCCCCCAACCTAACCTAACCTAACCTTTTTTTTTTTTTTTTTTTGTTTCGGCTGGGAAAAAATGCGTTACGCATACCCTCTCACTCGGGGGAGTGGGAGGGGTATGTGGGACTCCCCGGGCAAGCCCGGTATACCCACTAAAACAACCCAGCAACGAAATTCCCGCAACGTCTTAGTGGGGGTGGACTGGGAGATCGGCGTAGCCTTTACGTCCAGTCCACCTCCGACGACCGCCCGCCTTCACGGCGGGCCCTTCACGCCCCCCCCGTCGGGGGAGGGCCGGGAACCTCCGACGATGGTGGTGATGCGTGCAATGCAGGCGGAGGCGCCCCCGCGCCTGTCGCCCGCCCATCACCACCGCGAGGAGGGAGAAGAGGACGTCTTCTCCGACCTCGCCTTCGTCTGCGGAGCGGCGCAGCGAGAGGATCATCCTCCCGCGCGCGCTCCGCCGCCTCCTTCTGCGAGATGACATCCTCGCAAAAGGAGGCGACCGCGGCCCAGGACTCCTCACTCCCCAGCATGCATCTGACCACGCTGGGAAGGGAGAGGTCCTGTCCGATCTCCGCAGTGAGACTGCGACGCGGCTCGGACCAAGCTGGGCACACCTCCAGTGTGTGCTGCGCCGTGTCCTCCGCCGCGCCGCAGTCGTGACACGCCGGTGTCTCCTCCCTCCCGATCCGGTGCAGGTGCGTGCCGAAACAGCCGTGGCCTGACAACACCTGCACCAGACGGAAGGAGAGGAAGCCGTGCGGGCGCTCGAGCCAGTCTCGCAAGACTGGACCGAGCGCGTCCAGGGTCCGACGACCAAAGGTGGCGGAGGCGAGGTCCTCTGTCCAATGGACGATGATGGCGTCCCTCGCCTCCCTCCGCACGGCTTCCCGCTCCTCAGCGACGGGGCGCTCCCCGAGCGCTTTTCGGCGCGCCGTCCATTCGTACACTCTGGCGAGCACCCACGCCTCCAACTCCCAAGGAGGGGTGCTGGCCAGAGCGCACGCCGCCGAGAAGCCCACAGAGCGGTAGGCCCTCGCTACCCGCTGCGCGATGGCCCTTTGGGGCCTGCGGATCGCCGTCGCATTCTCCCTCCTATGGAGGGAGTCCGCCCAGATTGGGGCCCCGTATAGGGCCATGCTCCGCAGGATGCCGGCATACAAGCGCCGGCATCGCGCACTGGGCCCACCCAGGTTCGGGAGGAGCCAGGAGAGCGCACCCGCGGCTTTCAGCAGGCGCGTCGACAGCCCGCTGAAGTGCGGGCCGAAGCGCCACCTGCTGTCCAGTACCAGGCCCAGATATTTCATCTGGGCCTGGACCCCCACCCTGATGCCCTCCACAGTGATGTGGGCATCTGGAGGGCAGCGCTGCCGAGGCCCGCGAAAGAACACGGCCTCGGTCTTGTTCAGCGCCACCCTCAACCCCAGGCGGCGGATCCTTCCTGCGACCAAGGATCCGCCAGCCGAGGCCAGACAGGCCGCCTCCCCAAATGTCCTCCCCCGGGCAGTGAGCAGAGTGTCATCCGCGTAACAGATGACACTCGTGCCACGGAGGAGGGCTCCCCGCAGGAAACCTAACCTAACCTAACCTAACCTAACCTAACCGGCCTCCGTGGTGGTCGGATCGTTTCTAGAGCAGCTCCGCGCTTAAAAAATTAAAAAAGTGGTCAAAAGTGATCGGATTGCAACAAATCAAGTTTCAGTGTGTGCAGAAAAGTGTCCCCCACACTCCTAAGTGACACCCCAACCCGGATTGCAGTGCTGTGCGTTTTTAAAACTGAAAAACCTCATATTTAGAGGTTAAGTTCTCACAACTTGGACGTTTTGACGCCTTATCGCGTAAACAAGAGCGATAACCACATGTTTTTCTTTTGAAAAACTCAGCAGAGCAGCGCCACCTTTGTTCCGGACCACTTCAAACCCACCTCGGGCCACGACTTTCGGAGTTATTCAGGAAAAACCGAAAAGCACGTGGCCTGAAAAACCTGAAGGAGACATTGCAGCGACCTGAAATTTTGCAGCGCGAAAGAAGCTTACAGGAAGGGACGAAATCTGAAAACAACGGAATTTTAAGTACACTAGTTTTATTTATATAACTATTTTAAAATTCAAACTTTGACCTGCTACAACTCCTGAAAAGACTGAAAATTTGCAATTCTTCAATTGCTATCTTTTGCGCGCTTGCTGGGAGAAGGCACACTGAAGAAACAAGATTTTTCAGGCTGTTTATTTTTATGTAGTAAATAAAAAACCCTAAAAAGTAATAAATTCAATAAATTCGATATTAAAACTAAAAATTTTTAAAAAATTTATTTTAGATCCTTGTAGAGATTAGTTTGTTCATAATTTAGAAAATTTTTCCAAAATTTTTCAGTTTAAATTCACAAAGTTATATATTTTTTAAGCATTTTTCATTATAAATTCATATTTAATAGTAATAATTCAATTTTGACGACGGGAATGTCTTTTTAGTGTGTATTCCACTTAGATTAAGCCCAAAGTTGCACCCAATAACTTCACTATTGACCAAAATAGCTTTTTTCAGCCATATTGGTTTACATGGTTGTAATATTAAAGTGTAAATATCTCCGAAGTTATTGGGCGTAAAAATCTCGGATTTGCACAGTTCTCAGGGGGAGACCTGCAAAATTGTTTTGACCTGGCTTTCAGTCGTTTTTCAGGCCTGAAAGTTTTCAGCGCTGAAACCGCTTTCGTCATATAGAGGAAGCTGGGGCATTCTTTGCATTCCAAACCGCATCTCTCTCCGATAAGCGGTTGTGGAGTTGCAGCCACTTTAAGTTGGCGTTTGACAGCTGGGCGGCCATCTTGTAAATCTTTGCCTTAACGTAGCTCCGGACTTAGCGGTCGTAGAGAGTTGCGGTTTTTTTGATTGTTGACCAGGGGGACAGTCTCTATCTGGCAAAATAACTTTCAGGCGATTCGGGGCTGAAAATTTTCAGGATCCTGGAAGCCACCTTGCACGACAGAGCGGAACTGGCCAAGCCAGAAGAGCCCAAACTCGGATGTTCTACGACCATCCAACGCAGAGATAACACCTGTCAAAGTACGACTTTGACAGCGGTGCCGCCATCTTTTATA